>JBBGZY010003137.1:40000-256112 GCA_037952925.1 Lithobates clamitans | reverse complement strand
AATAATAAAGTGACAGTGCATAGGTGTGATAAGTAACCATAAAAGTCCACAGGTTCAGGAATAGCAACTAATCCAAAAACTCCAAAAGATTGAATAAAAGTCCGAATAAATAAAACTATAAATAAAAGTGCTCCTGTGCACTGTGCAAAGTTCAAATGGTGTCAAACTACAAGTGCTCCACACTCCATGCGATACAGAAAATGCTGTGAAGGTGATCCAATAGAAAGATGCTGTGTTCTCACTCAGGTGCCCCCCCCCAGGTATTGAAGGTTCACCTTGAATCTTGTGACCTTGCTAATATGCTTTGTCAATACACGCCTTAGAAGCACTCCTGGGTTCAGTAGTAGATCTGAAATGCTGGATGGGTCACCACTGAGCCTCGGTATTTTAATAGAAAAAGGAGGACTTCATGGTATAGTATGTAAAGACAATTTATTAACACAATAAAAAGATCCCACACAGGGTACTCACATTAGCCAGGCACGTCAGTCCGCCATTCTACAACAAGCGTAAATCAATGAATAAAACCGGCCGATAACGGGACGGTATGCTGATCGTTCCTGGTAGTTCACCTACCACACGTACCGTCCTGTCCCCTTCCGGGGGCTCAGGTGAGTAAAAAAAAAAGGGGGGGGGGGGGGGCTAGGGAGCCGGTCACTGGCAGGTGTTTTTTCACCTTAATGCATAGGATGCATTAAAGAGAGAAAACACGAAGGTTTACGACCCCTTTAAGCTGCAGATGAGCATGATCTGGTATAGGGCGAATTGTTAGACCCTTTTCACACGGGCATTCTGAACATATCTCCTTTAGTTGTAAGCCATAATCATCAAAATTTAAAGAAAAATGCTTGAAATAGATCACTCTGTGTGTAATGAATCTATAAATCTTTATAATATACAAGTTTCACTTTTTGAATTAAATTACTGAAATAAATTACATTTTTAATGATATTCAAATTTTTGGAGATGCACCTGTATGTGTACTTCATGCTCTGCTTCTTCTTAGGTACGTTTATCGCCTCTGTCCATTTAACCGCGTAACACAGAAGCCGAAGGCTGGAGGATCAGAGACTAATTTGGGGTGAGTTCCTGCCAGCTGATTGGATGCTGCTCATGGTAGCTTTCTATACACGGTTCAATCCCAAATAATTCTGGCTATAGAAGCTGATACTTGCTACTGTGAGACTGCCCCAAACCTGCCAGCAGTAATTCTTCTATACAAAAGTGAAAACAATGAAGGAGTCCAATGGCATCGATATTTGTATGCCAGTTTTTGAGTAAAAGAGAGAAAACTTGAAAATCCCCCTGTGTTGGAGCACAATTCAGACTCAGTAGACCCACAATTCCTACCCTTTTAGGGCCCATTCACACCAGCGGTGTGTTATGCTCCCTATAACTCATGCCCACTGGTGTGATATTACAAGGCAACGCAGTTTACTTTTTTTTTTTTTTTTTCATTTTTAAAATTACGCAAAAATAACATTCAGTGCATTGGTGTGAACTGAACTCGTAGGACATAGGCAAATTGCCTTGTCTAGGCACATATGATGTAAATGAACTCTTGGTCTGCAAAATAAAGCATTTGTGACTTGAGTGGCTGTAATTAGCTCCTGAGCACCTTCTAGTAAACATGACTTTAAGAACGTGTTTTTATTTTGGCTTCATATTCACAGAATCTGGAACACCTGGGCCGGACCAGAAAATGACAAATTTAGTGCCATGAAGTATGACCAGGGCACAGGCTGTTGGCAAGGTCCCAACCGGTCCACACTGGTGAGTGTCTCTAGGGATGGACGATGCGAGTAACATGTTGGATTGCTGGCCAATTACACATAGTTTTATCATTGCCTGCTGTGACCAAAGTGCAGGGTATGGCTTCATTACTGGATAATGACACCTAGAAGGTCAAATACACCATTTTATCTTATGCTTCTGCACAGCTACGTAACCGCATTGCTGTCACTTTATAAATACAGCCACATAGCAGGTTTGTAGTCGCCATTAAAAGTGCATCTATCTTGCAGCATTGTAGTCATGGTACACATACAGGCACTTGGCAGCATTGTAGTCATGGTACACGTACAGCCGCTTGGCAGCATTGTAGTCATAGTACACGTACAGCCACTTGGCAGCATTGTAGTCACGGTACATGTACAGCCACTTGGCAGCATTGTAGTCACGGTACATGTACAGCCACTTGGCAGCATTGTAGTCACGGTACACGTACAGCCACTTGGCAGCATTGTAGTCATGGTACACGTACAGCCACTTGGCAGCATTGTAGTCATAGTACACGTACAGCCACTTGGCAGCATTGTAGTCATGGTACACGTACAGCCACTTGGCAGCATTGGAGTCATGGTACACGTACTGCCCGTGGCAGCTTTGTAGTTTAGAATCCTGGGGAACATATGAGGAGGCATGTGCCCCCCCATAGGAATCCTGATGAGATGTTTGAGAAGACTTGCAAATGCTGTCATTCTCCCCCCTGCAGGTGAAATTGCTCTGTGGTAAAGAAACAGTTGTCACATCCACGTCGGAGCCAAGTCGATGTGAATACCTCATGGAGTTCTACACTCCGGCCGCCTGTCAGCAGCCCGCTGAAATCCCCCAACCAGAGGAACATGACGAGCTGTGACCTCATCAGTCCTACAGGTACCTTTCTGTTCTGAGTGAGAGTGTAAGCAGGGAAAAATGTTTTTGGCACAATTCCTACTATAAAAGGGTATATGTTGGTTGTAGTGCATTGCAGTCTGTTGTGTAGCGCATTGGTGTGCCATTCACAGTCAGACACCCATTCGCACTGCACAGAGCAGTTATAATTCAAAAAATGCATAGTTTAATGGTCCATATTTTCATTTAGGTAAAGTTCCCTGCTATTTTTGGTGTTGCAATGCTTGTAGTTGGCCTTGGTTTAGTGCAGAGTTGGCTAGTATATCCTTCATTTTCCCCTCTGTGGATTGCAAGGTGGCAGCTGCTGCAAACCTGAGTGAGCTGTTTTCAGAGACTTCAGTGAAAATATTGCATCCAGTGTAGATGTCGACTCTTCCAAAATGACACAATCCGTGATCGTTTTTAATAGTAATGCTAATAATAAGAGCTTTGGTAAAAATGTGTGCAAGGGTAATATTTGGGGGTTCTAATCTTTTCCCTAATTTGTCCAAAACAAAGAAAAAAATGTTTGTCTTGATATAACCAAATTAGGTTGGCTGGTCCTTAACTTTTTACTTGGCTCCTAATTTTTTTCACTTCCAAATTATTAAGAAAATGGTAGATTTGGTTAGAAATGTTTTAAAATGCTGCATGAAAAATAATTCCTTTTTCTCGCACAGAGACTGATAGGCCAGGTAACCTTACACGCCAACCTTCACGTAAAACGGAGTCAGCAGTTTTGCCCTTACATGTCCTCTACAATCAATTCAGTTTCTGCATTCTTCTCTTTTACAACAGATGGAGCAAAAAGACTCCGTGTAATTCTTCCTGGGAACTATGAACGCTGTGACCAGTGGGATGAAGCCCCGTGACCTCTCTTGTGACCTCAGTTTCCCCCCTCCCTCCCCCCCTTCCTTCCTGTATACTGCAGTAAAAGTCACCGGCAACCAACAGACACATTCCATGCATCCTGCATTGCTGCTCTCCACACCTCCACGTTGTACATAGTCATGATTTCGGTGTGCGATGTTTCATTCTATTAAATTTAGACACGTTCCCCTCTGGCTGCTGTCGTTTTTCTTTTAAATTTGTAAAATAAAAAATAAAAAAATGCTATTTACGTAGGCTACAATAGACTTGCTCAATATCTAATCAATCGTTATTGATCATCTTTAATTGTGATGTACATCTGTCTTGAGGTGATTGTAGCCGTATTAGTGCAATTGTGACCGAGAAAATTCAGTACTGTCCGTGATACTTTATTTATTTGCACTAACATATCATTTTTCATGGACAAGCTTTCGGGGTGTGTCCATGAGAAATTATATGTTGGTGCAAATAAAAAAAAGTAACATATCATTTTTCATGGACACACCCCGAAAGCTCGTCCATGAAAAATGATATGTTAGTGCAAATAAAGGATGACGGACAGTACTCAATTTTCTGATATACATCTGTAAAACTACTGTAGCAACTCCCCCTGGCTGGGAAAAGAAAAAGCTCCCAGCACAGGGGTGGGCTCATATTATCCCAGGGTGGATCAATGGCCACAGTGGAGAGTTACAATAAGGAAAGGGTACCTGTCACTTTAGTCTTTTCCAGTTATCTGCTCAGGCTCACAGGGAGAGAGGGTTAGGGCTTCAGTTACCTCCAGCAACTTGGGTCCAGACTGCCACACTCCCCCTCCATCCAAGGGAGTACCAGGATTTTCTGAGGGCAGACTCCATCCCACTTCAGCAGGACTGCTTTTCCTGGCTCCCCATCTTGGGTACTGTATGCTTTTTAACCTGGCAAGGTGGCTTGAGGATTCTATGTTATGGCCAAATAGGCTTCTGGCCTAATAAGCACACACAACTGCACACACCAAGCCACTCAACAATGTTTATACCCTCCTCCAGCTTGCACCACTGGCCATAAACCTAGTGGTTGATCAGGGGGGGACATTAATATTCATAACCCAGCATTGTTGCAGCGCCCTTGTCTATTGCTGTAAGTACCAGTGACGCCTGGTAGCAGCAGCCAGGAACAGCAACACTGATCTAAGGGGAGAGCGAAGTGAAAGACTATACATCAATCTGGGTAAATTACCAAAACTAAATTTACTAGTGTTGTGGAAAATTTTATATTAATGTATTGTCATAAGTCTCCCAGTGTGTGTTCAATCGCAGCCCGCTCTAAAGAGCTGACTGGGGCAAACCGACGCTGGTTGAGACCTGTTAGGTAGTGGAAAACTTCCTGGTGTTTGGAGAGAAGTGTTTGCGGAGAGAGGGCATGTCTGCCAGCAAAAGGGCCCCTGTGCAATGCACAGAACGATCGTCTGGTGGGGATGCGTTCGCTCTGCAAAGACAATATCGGTTTAGCGGTGGTTTGCTCTTGTCACCCCAGGTATGCCTGATCAACATGTTTGGGGTGCCATGACATACACCTGCAGATAATATCCCATGCACAAGGAACTTTAGTCATCATCATTTAGTATATTGTATCATGTCCTGTAGTAATTGGTGGTTGTTTTGTGTTCTGTTGTTAAATCCTTACATGGTCACTCACATCCTGTGAGGCTGAGGTCCTATCCTGTGGAGGGAGCGATTGGCTGTTGGGGCAAGGGCTTCCTGTTTGTGATTGCTTTTGTGGTCTTTTGAATAAAGGAGGCAGACAGAGCTGTAAGGGCAGTCTTGTTGAGAGGAGAATGTAAGAATCATGTGTGTGATTATTTGTGAGCATGAGGCACACACCAGAGGATGAGCTACGGCAGAAGGAAAGACATATGATCAAAAGGTGAGATGCATTTATATCATTAGACGAAATTGTTATTAGGATTAGAAACAGGCTGTGTGCTCTGTGTGCAGCCAAATTTCGCTGTCAGCTTGGCGAGCCAGCCAGGAGTGAACAGAACCTCCTTCAGAATCGCATCATTAAGATGTGCGTCGCCCGTTCCCATGACGACGTCCAATAGGACGAAACGTACGTCGGAAGGCTGACGTCATCGTTTTCGTTTGAACGGGTGCATGCGAGCCGGCCGGCTGTTGTATATCCTATGTGCCTTTTATATCGTGATTTTACATGTAAGTGTGACCATCTTTTTACCTTAATAAATGATATACAGTTTTACACTATGGAGAATTTGTTTTGTCCTTTTGGGTCCTCCTGTTATGCGGATTGAGTCCATCTCATTGAAAGATCCTGTCCGCCCCCCTTCCTTGTGTGGAGACCTGAGGAGCTGATTTCCCCTGAGTGGAGGTTCATTATTAAGCTGATTTACAGCTTACCTCTGGTAAGCGCACATCTTATTAGGTGGAGGATTTCTCACTGGGTGTTATACGTCTATGATCACCGATTGTATCTGCCTTGGCCCCAAGGACTGTGTGTTTTTGTGACTGTTTAGTCACTTTTCTAACTTCATTCGGGACTTCCATTTTTCAGTCACTTTTTCTATATTCACTTTCATTAGAATTTTGGTGTTTCATTATTTTATTATTTTTCATATTTGATGAATTGTATTTTTATACACGTAATCATGTTTGTTTAGTTACATCACATGTCATTGTTTTTAGCGCGGTCTTTCTTGATTATTTCTGTCTAATATGTGCACGCCTCACATTAAGACTGCAGCTTTTCCAGTTTTATAACCGAGTTTTTATTACAGTGAGTAGCGCGGTAATTTTTGATACTTGCATCATTAAGATGTGTTGGAGGTTCTGCTTCGCGAAAAGAACAAATTTTTCGTCTGTTAAAATAATGCTGGAAGTTTGATCGTGTGTGTGTGCTCTGTGTGTGTGTGCGTGTGCTCTGTGTGCAGCCAAATTTTGCTGTCACTAGTCACCTCTGTCTATGGCAGGGTGGCTACACTGGGCAATTTGAAATGAGCAAATCTATAACTGACAGAAAAAATACATGAGCAGAGGTTACCTTAAAGCGGAGTTCCACCCACTTTTTTTTTACTTTTTTCTTATTCAGTCTATTAATGCCAATAATTTGTTCATTGATCGCTTTTTTTTTTTTAAAAGACCTTGTTTCTAAGCTGATCAATTTCACTTCCTCCTCCTCCCACCCGCGGCTAATAAGGTCATTTCCCGGCGCCGAACTGTCTCCTGGGAGCTTGGTGTCATAATTCCCAGGAGTCAGTGTGTATCGCCGCCGCTCAGCATCGTGAGATTTAGGAAGCGACGCGATGACGGAAATTACGCGATACAAGGCATTACCGAACACCATTTTTAAATGTGGGCAACCAGTGCATATCATCTTCGTTTCCATCACAACGGGGCGGGCACTTACGACGACGCCACCTGTTGTGATGGCAAGATGTCAGAAGTTGAATATCGCTGTGAGCCAAACATACTGCACATGCGCGAGAACGGGCGGTGCATGCTGGTCGTTCAGCAGCCCCGTATCCCGGAAGATAGTGCTTGTGGGCTTCACATGCCCACAAGCAATATGGAAAATGTCAGGAGATGAGAATAAAATATCTTTTGATTGCAAATCGGCAATCGAGCGGCGATAGATCCTAAAAACGTGAGTGCTATATAAGTTCTAATCCAAAGTTTTATATATATATATATATATATACACACACGGAACTCCGCTATAAAGTGGAACTACCCATAACAAATAACGTTATTTAGCAAGGAACCTACATTCCACATTAATAATTATGCTACCAAAATGAGTGTGTCCTGTAAATTGCCTCCAGCTTTGTTTCTGTTACTTCTTGCTGGAGGCTGCCATTTTGCAGAGGCCCTGGGCAGCAGTAAATCATAAGCAGAACTAAACCCATCAGTTTAACTGTTTCAAAAAACAATACATTCCTGTAATACCGGGATAGCTAACTGTCACATTTGCTTGTGTCCTCAACCAAACTGTTAAACCATCAAACGGCTGGTTTCATAACTGCCACATGTCCTGCACCGTGGCAGTTGCAGATCAAACCGAAGCAGCTTCTTTGGCTGTAAAGCGGCGGTCAACAACCAGTAGATTGCGGACAGGTGACTGGTAGATCTCCGACTGGGCTTGCTGACCTGCCATTCCAGCGCATCAGACAGAGTGCAATGCAGAGGGACAACTTGTAAAGTTGGATCTGTAGTAGGCAGCAAAAGCCACATAAGCTGTTGCCTCCTCTGTAGCGACGGCTCCTGTCCCATGCGGAGTGATACCAACTGCACTCCACCTCTTATGCCAGCGAGTGGTGCCAGTAGCAGGAAAGAAGAGATCTTCAGGTCAGTGTGAAGAAACACTGATCTCGGTAAAGAGGCTCTTTACCATGTGATCAGCCGTGTCCAATCAGGGCTGATCACGATGTAAACAGGAAAAGACGTTTATCAGCTTTTCCTCACTGACAGACGCGGGTAGAGGAGAGCCGATCAGCTGCTCTCCTGACGGGGGGGGGGGGGTGTCTGCGCTGATTGATTATCAGAGCAACCCCCCCCCCGCCTGCCTAGGACCATCAAGTATGCCACCCTGGACCACTAATGATGCCACTCAGTGCCCAGACATGATACTAACCAGTGCCATCAGTGCAGCCTCATCAGTGAAGGAGAAAACTTACTTATTTACAACATTTTATAACAGAAACAAAAACTTTTTTTTTTGTTTTGCAAAAAAACGCAGAGGTGATCAAATACCACCAAAAGAAATCTCTATTTGTGGGAACAAAATGATAAACATAGTTTGGGTACAGTGTAGCATGACCGCATAATTGTCATTTAAAAAGTGACAGTGCTGAAAATTTGGCCTGGGCAGGAAGGGGGGGGGGGGGGGGAGATGTGCCCGGTATTGAAGTGGTTAAGGTTGCCTTCCCCTGCTGTAAAGGATAAGAGGGCTTAATTCCACTTTAAGGCCCCTTTCACACGGGGCGGACTCCGCTAGCTCAGCAGGGGATCGGTCCGTTGATCCCCACTGAGCCGGCGGATGACAGGTCTGTCTCTGCTCACTGTATAGGGACGGACCTGTCAGAGTTCCACTGTTCTCTATGGCGAGATCGGATGAAAACAGACGGCCTGTCCATTTTCATCCAATCCGCTGGATGGATGGCAAACGTTATCGCCATCCGTCTGTTTTGAGTGGATCATGTCGGGTGTCAGTGGACACATCTCCGCTGACATCTGCCTTCCCATACAAGTCAATGGGTGGCCTGCTCAGATCCACCTGAAAAACGGACAGGCGGATCTTTGCGATCCGATGGTGAGAAAGGGGTCTAAACCTGTCAGCAGATCGGCCTCTACAAATTCAGCAGTGCCTAAAAATAGAGAGCAACTCAGTATGTGCAGAGCAGGGTGAAACAGTGTATAACTGGATTGTAAACAATATAAACACTTTTATTTTTAATGTTTTACATAGCTATACCTGCAAAAAGGGGTCAGTCTGAAGTAATCTAGTAGAAGAAATCCCAAAGTCCAAAAGAAATATATTCCAGTATGGCTTCTTTTCCGAAGCACGTTGTATAGCAAATGCCTGGATCCCCTCAGTGTTTCAGCAAACCATGCAATAGTGCTCCGCCACCAGGTGAAGTAACGCTCCCCTTATTACAAGACGCACTAATGGGCCAACACCGCTTGTAAGGGAATAATATCTTGCACAACAAATGCTGGTCCTCTTCTTAAATCCTCCTTATTCGCATATCCACTCCACAAAGTACTCAAAGAAAAAGAGGCGCTGAAAACTCCAATAGTGCAGTATCTTAGTTAATATCACAGATAACACTAGCCCAAACTTGAGGAATTGCACTCACATATTATTAATTAAAAACGGGCATATCCGTAAAGGACATTCCAGCAATATCTCACTTGCTCCAGTAGTCACACGCCGCCTGGCTCTGCCTCAACGCGTATCGCCACCCTCCCACGTGGCTTCGTCAGGAGGAAAAAAATTAAAAAGCCACGTGGGAGGGCATGCAGGGCAGGGCGCTGTGATGTTTTCAGGAAGCCATGTATAGCACACGCCCAGGCCCCTCCCACCATCAATAAATTGCCTATTTTACATAGAGTGGTACAGAGACCCAATGGTGACATTGCCAGGTAAGGTATGTACAGTGAGAGAAAAAAGTATTTGATCCCCTGCTGAATTTGTAGGTTTGCCTACTGCCAAAGAAATGATCAGTCTATAATTTTAATGGTAGGTTTATTTTAACAGTGAGAGACAGAATAACAAAGAAATTCAGAAAAATGCATTTCAAAAAAGTTATAAATTGATTTGCATTTAAATGAGTGAAATAAGTATTTGACCCCTTTGCAAAACATGACTTATTACTTGGTGGCAAAACCCTTGTTGGCAATCACGGAGATCAGACGTTTCTTGTAGTTGGCCACCAGGTTTGCACACATCTCAGGAGGGATTTTGTCCCACTCCTATTTGCAGATCCTCTCCAAGTCATTAAGGTTTTGAGGCTGATGTTTAGTAACTCAAGCCTTCAGCTCCCTCCACATATTTTGGGATTGAGGTCTGGAGACTGGCTAGGCCACTTCAGGACCTTAATATGCTTCTTCTTGAGCCACTTCTTTGTTGCCTTGGGTGTGTGTTTTGGGTCATTGTCATGGTGGAATACCCATCCATGACCCATTTTTAATGCCCTGGCTGAGGGAAGGAGGTTATCACCCAAGATTTGATAGTACATGGCCCCGTCCATTGTCCGTATGATGTGGTGAAGTTGTCCTGTCCCCTTAGCAGAAAAACATTCCCAAAAGAATAATGTTCCCACCTCCATGTTTGATGGTGGGAATGGTGTTCTTGGGGTCATAGGCAGCATTCCCCCTCCTCAAAACATGGCGAGTTGAGTTGATGCCAAAGAGCTAGATTTTGGTCTCATCTGACCACAACACTTTCATCCAGTTCTCCTCTGAATCATTCAGATGTTCATTAGCAAACTTCAGATAGGCCCCTACATGTGCTTTCTCGAGCAGGGGGACCTTGTGGGAGCTGCAGGATTTAAGTTCTTTATGGCATAGTGTGTTACCAATTGTGTTCTTGGTGACCATGGTCCCAGCTGCCTTGAGATCATTGACAATATTCTCCCTTGTAGCCCTGGACTGATTCCTCACTGTTCTCATGATCATTGAAACTCCACGAGGTGAGATCTTGCATGGAGCCCCAGACCGAGGGAGATTGACAGTTATTTTGTGTTTCTTCCATTTGTGAATAATCGCATCAAGTTTTGTCACCCTCTCACCAAGCTGCTTGGCGATGGTCTTGTAGCCCATTCCAGCCCTGTGTAGTTCTACAATCTTGTCCCTGACATCCTTGGACAGCTCTTTGGTCTTGCCATGGTGGAGAGATTGGAATCAGATTGATTACTTCTGTGGACAGGTGTCTTTTATACAGGTAACAAGCTGAGATTAGGAGCACTCCCTTTAATAGTGCTCCTAATCTCAGTTCATTACCTCTATAGAAGACACCTGGGAGCCAGAAATCTTCCTGATTGATAGAGGATCAAATACTTCTTTCACTCATTAAAATGCAAATCAATTTATAACTTTTTTGAAATGCGTTTTTCTGAATATTTTTGTTATTCTGTCTCTCAATGTTAAATAAACCAACCATTAAAATTATAGACTGATCATTTCTCTTTCAGTGGGCAAACATACAAAATCAGCAGGGGGTCAAATACCTTTTTCCCCTCACTATGATAAAAATGGAAAGGTTTTATCTAAATATTTCATTAGCAAGCTGAGGTAAGGGGGGGCCTGGGGAAGGCAAAATAAAAGCTGATCAAACTTCAGCTTTAAAACACAAGTGAGGAAACCTATCTGCCCAACAGTAAGGCCCCTTTCACACTGAGGCGTATTTCAGGCGTTTTAGCGCTAAAATTACCGCCTAAATACCGCATGAAAAAGCCCCCCTATGTATCTCAGTGTAACCTTTCACACTGAGGCGTTGTGCTGGCAGTGTGTTGGAAAAAATCCTGCAAACAGCTTTTTTGGAGCATCTTTGGAGCGCATAAAATAGCGCTGTAAAAACGTCTATCCCAATTGAAATGAATGGCAAACGCTGTAAAACCGCAGTAAAACTGTGGGGAAGATCACATGACCGCATGGTCACATGGTCAGGTTTGCTGACGCTAACGCTTAAAAATCGCTATTAAAACGCATGGGCGTTAGCGCTATTTTTACCGCTATCGCAGTAAAATCGCTGCAAAAACGCGGTAATAACGCTCATCGTTTTTCCCGCAGTTTTGCAACGCCTCAGTGTGAAAGTAGCCTAATCCATGTATGTGGTGCGCCAGGCTCCTACCTTTTTTTTTTTTTTTTTTTTTGTTTTGTTTTGTTATATATCCTTTTGTTCCAAGGCTCCTGGGAACACCAGTACCGAGACGATAGAGATGCATGTCCTGGAAATCTGATCTCTGCCCATTTCTTACTGCCTCCCAAGTCAATGCAGTTATTCTGTCCTGTGAGCCTGTCCAATCTGGGGTTAAGCCCCACTTTGCAAAAATTGAAGCCACAAATATATATAATGTATAACATTGACTTATTCTTTCTCCTGTTTTTTACTCCACACTGAAAAAATAAAAAGCTTGCTTACTGGTTTCTTTGGCCTGCAGCTCTTCTTTAATCCAACTCTTATAAAGAAAAATAAAAGTCTGAGATGGTGTTAAAGGGCATAGCCAATGCTGTCATTCTGTGCTAGGCACTGCATTGCCCAACTCCCAGAAGTGGGGTGCCCTGGAACTAGCGCTGCTGCATCGTTCTGCTGGAAAGTGTACTTTGGCACCATCTGCTGCTTAGAATTGATAAAGCAATCACCTTTCTGATTAATATAAATTCTCACCATGTACCTTTGTATTACATCACCTCATCCCTACTCCCTGTGTGCGGATCCTGTGTCATCTCATCCCTACTCCTTGTGTGCGGATCCTGTGTCATCTCATCCCTACTCCTTGTGTGCGGATCCTGTGTTATCTCATCCCTACTCCTTGTGTGAGGATCCTGTGTCATCTCATCCCTACTCCTTGTGTGCAGATCCTGTGTCATCTCATCCCTACTCCTTGTGTGCAGATCCTGTGTCATCTCATCCCTACTCCTTGTGTGCGGATCCTGTGTCATCTCATCCCTACTCCTTGTGTGCGGATCCTGTGTCATCTCATCCCTACTCCTTGTGTGCAGATCCTGTGTCATCTCATCCCTACTCCTTGTGTGCAGATCCTGTGTCATCTCATCCCTACTCCTTGTGTGCGGATCCTGTGTCATCTCATCCCTACTCCTTGTGTGCGGATCCTGTGACATCTCATCCCTACTCCTTGTGTGAGGATCCTGTGTCATCTCATCCCTACTCCTTGTGTGCAGATCCTGTGTCATCTCATCCCTACTCCTTGTGTGCGGATCCTGTGTCATCTCATCCCTACTCCTTGTGTGCAGATCCTGTGTCATCTCATCCCTACTCCTTGTGTGCGGATCCTGTGTCATCTCATCCCTACTCCTTGTGTGCAGATCCTGTGTCATCTCATCCCTACTCCTTGTGTGCAGATCCTGTCATCTCATCCCTACTCCTTGTGTGCAGATCCTGTCATCTCATCCCTACTCCTTGTGTGCAGATCCTGTGTCATCTCATCCCTACTCCTTGTGTGCGGATCCTGTGTCATCTCATCCCTACTCCTTGTGTGCGGATCCTGTGACATCTCATCCCTACTCCTTGTGTGCGGATCCTGTGTTATCTCATCCCTACTCCTTGTGTGAGGATCCTGTGTCATCTCATCCCTACTCCTTGTGTGCGGATCCTGTGTTATCTCATCCCTACTCCTTGTGTGAGGATCCTGTGTCATCTCATCCCTACTCTCTGTGTGTGGATCCTGTGTCATCTCATCCCTACTCCCTGTGTGCAGATCCTGTGTCATCTCATCCCTACTCCCTGTGTGAGGATCCTGTGTCATCTCATCCCTACTCCTTGTGTGCAGATCCTGTGTCATCTCATCCCTACTCCCTGTGTGAGGATCCTGTGTCATCTCATCCCTACTCCTTGTGTGCAGATCCTGTGTCATCTCATCCCTACTCCCTGTGTGAGGATCCTGTGTCATCTCATCCCTACTCCTTGTGTGAGGATCCTGTGTCATCTCATCCCTACTCCCTGTGTGCGGATCCTGTGTCATCTCATCCCTACTCCTTGTGTGCAGATCCTGTGTCATCTCATCCCTACTCTCTGTGTGCTGCTCCTGTGTCATCTCATCCCTACTCTCTGTGTGCTGCTCCTGTGTCATCTCATCCCTACTCTCTGTGTGAGGATCCTGTGTCATCTCATCCCTACTCCTTGTGTGCAGATCCTGTGTCATCTCATCCTTACTCCTTGTGTGCAGATCCTGTCATCTCATCCCTACTCCTTGTGTGCAGATCCTGTGTCATCTCATCCCTACTCTCTGTGTGCTGCTCCTGTGTCATCTCATCCCTACTCCCTGTGTGCGGATCCTGTGTCATCTCATCCCTACTCCCTGTGTGCAGATCCTGTGTCATCTCATCCCTACTCCTTGTGTGCAGAACCTGTGTCATCTCATCCCTGTGTGTGGATTCTGTGTGAACCTTTCTCTATATGTAGCTCCTGGTAGCTCTCATCCCTCTCCTCTATGTATAGCTTCTAGGACCTCTCGCAGCTCCCCTCTGTCTTCAGCTTACCACTCATCCCTTTCCTCTGTCATCAGCTTCTACATCTTCCATTTACTACTCTCCTTTATGTGTGCCTCCCCTCTCCTCTGCGTGTGCCTCCCCAGGCCTCTCACCCCTCTCCTCTGTGTGTGCCTCCCTTGACCTCTCACCCCTCTCCTCTGTGTGTGCCTCCCTGGACCTCTCACCCCTCTCCTCTGTGTGTGCCTCCCTGGACCTCTCACCCCTCTCCTCTGTGTGTGCCTCCCTTGACCTCTCACCCCTCTCCTCTGCGTGTGCCTTCCTGGACCTCTCACCCCTCTCCTCTGTGTGTGCCTCTTTGGACCTCTCACCCCTCTCCTCTGTGTGTGCCTCCCTTGACCTCTCACCCCTCTCCTCTGTGTGTGCCTTCCTGGACCTCTCACCCCCTCTCATCTGTGTATGCCTCCCTGGACCTCTCACCCCTCTCTCTGCGTGTGCCTCCCTGGACCTCTCACCCCTCTCCTCTGTGTGTGCCACCCTGGACCTCTCACCCCTCTCCTCTGTGTGTGCCTCTCTGGACTTCCCACCCCTCTCTCTGCGTGTGCCTCCCTGGACCTCTCACCCCTCTCTCTGCGTGTGCCTCCCTGGACCTCTCACCCCTCTCTCTGCGTGTGCCTCCATGGACCTCTCACCCCCTCTCTCTGCGTGTGCCTCCCTGGACCTCTCACCCCTCTCCTCTGTGTGTGCCTCCCTGGACCTCTCACCCCTCTCCTCTGTGTGCCTCCCTGGACCCCTCACCCCTCTCCTCTGTGTGTGCTTCCCCGGACCTCTCACCCCTCTCCTCTGTGTGTGCCTCCCTGGACCTCTCACCCCTCTCCTCTGTGTGTGCCTCCCTGGACTTCTCACCCCCTCTCCTCTGTGTGTGCCTCCCTGGACCTCTCACCCCCTCTCCTCTGTGTATGCCTCCCTGGACCTCTCACCCCTCTCTCTGCGTGTGCCTCCCTGGACCTCTCACCCCTCTCCTCTGTGTGTGCCTCCCTGGACCTCTCACCCCTCTCCTCTGTGTGTGCCTCCCTGGACTTCCCACCCCTCTCTCTGCGTGTGCCTCCCTGGACCTCTCACCCCTCTCCTCTGTGTGTGCCTCCCTGGACTTCCCACCCCTCTCTCTGCGTGTGCCTCCCTGGACCTCTCACCCCTCTCTCTGCGTGTGCCTCCATGGACCTCTCACCCCCTCTCCTCTGTGTGTGCCACCGTGGACCTCTCACCCCTCTCCTCTGTGTGTGCCACCCTGGACCTCTCACCCCTCTCCTCTGTGTATGCCTCCCTGGACCCCTCCCCCCTCTCCTCTGTGTATGCCTCCCTGGACCTCTCACCCCTCTCCTCTGTGTGTGCCACCCTGGACCTCTCACCCCTCTCCTCTGTGTGTGCCTCCCTGGACCCCTCACCCCTCTCCTCTGTGTATGCCTCCCTGGACCTCTCACCCCTCTCCTCTGTGTGTGCCACCCTGGACCTCTCACCCCTCTCCTCTGTGTGTGCCACCCTGGACCTCTCACCCCTCTCCTCTGTGTGTGCCTCCCTGGACCTCTCACCCCTCTCCTCTGTGTGTGCCTCCCTGGACCTCTCACCCCCTCTCCTCTGTGTGTGCCTCCCTGGACCTCTCACCCCTCTCCTCTGTGTGTGCCTCCCTGGACCTCTCACCCCTCTCCTCTGTGTGTGCCTCCCTGGACCTCTCACCCCTCTCCTCTGTGTGTGCCTCCCTGGACCTCTCACCCCTCTCCTCTGTGTGTGCCTCCCTGGACCTCTTACCCCCTCTCCTCTGTGTGTGCCTCCCTGGACTTCTCACCCCTCTCTCTGTGTGTGCCACCCTGGACCTCTCACCCCTCTCCTCTGTGTATGCCTCCCTGGATCTCTCACCCCTCTCCTCTGTGTGTGCCTCCCTGGACCTCTCACCCTTCTCTCTGTGTGCCTCCCTGGACCTCTTACCCCCTCTCCTCTGTGTGTGCCTCCCTGGACCTCTCACCCCCTCTCCTCTGTGTGTGCCTCCCTGGACCTCTCACCCCTCTCCTCTGTGTGTGCCTCCCTGGACCTCTCACCCCTCTCCTCTGTGTGTGCCTCCCTGGACCTCTCACCCCTCTCCTCTGTGTGTGCCTCCCTGGACTTCTCACCCCTCTCTCTGTGTGTGCCTCCCTGGACCTCTCACCCCTTCTCCTCTGTGTGTGCCTCCCTGGACCTCTCACCCTTCTCTCTGTGTGTGCCTCCCTATACCTCTCACCCCTCTCCTCTGTGTGTGCCTCCCTTGACCTCTCACCCCTCTCCTCTGTGTGTGCCTCCCTGGACCTCTCACCCCTCTCTCTGTGTGTGCCTCCCTGGACCTCTCACCCCTCTCCTCTGTGTGTGCCACCCTGGACCTCTCACCTCTCTCCTCTGTGTGTGCCACCCTGGACCTCTCACCTCTCTCCTCTGTGTGTGCCTCCCTGGACCTCTCACCCCTCTCCTCTGTGTGTGCCTCCCTGGACTTCTCACCCCTCTCTCTGTGTGTGCCTCCCTGGACCTCTCACCCCCTCTCCTCTGTGTGTGCCTCCCTGGACCTCTCACCCCTCTCTCTGTGTGTGCTTCTCTGGACCTCTCACCCCTCTGTGTGTGCCTCCCTGGACCTCTCACCCCTCTCCTCTGTGTGTGCCTCCCTGGACCTCTCACCCCTCTCCTTTGTGTGTGGTTCCCCCGGACCTGAGGCTAATTTAATGCAGATAGGGCACAAAGTGAATTTAATTACCACCTTAAAGAGGAAGTAAATCCTGATGGGTATTACTTCCTCTTTGTTTCCCTGCAAAGGTAAAGCATAATGGGCTACTATGCATTGCATAGTAGCACATTATGCGACACTTACCTGCAGGAGAAGGCCGCGATGTCCCCGTCTTCCTTGCCAGTAGTGTGCATCCATTCTTCACCCCTCTTCTTCCGGGGCTGTGAACTCCGGCTCTGTGACTGGCCGGAGTTGCGTGACGGCGCATGACATCGCCTTTAACGGCATGACACAGCGTGCCCTTTCTAACTTGGGCGCATGCACAGAAGAAATCTCCCTACGGCGATTTGCAAATATCTCCTAGACCGTGCAGGTCTGGGAGATATTTCAAGCACCTACAGGTAAGCCTTAATCTAGGCTTACCTGTAGATTAAAGTGGTTGTAAACGGTTTACAGCCACTTTAATCATCCACAGAACCTGTGTATTTCATGTGTGTTCGGTTTTAAAGGGATGAGGTGGCAACCCTAGTGGTGCATCATTCCACTCTGTACACTGTGCTGTACATTACATTGTGTGTTACCTACTCCCAACTGGCCAACAGTACAAACAGATGGGGAGCCAATTAGTTGAAATTTGAACATTAACAAAACCACGTTTCCTGGGAACTGCGAGGTTCACCCGAGCATGTAATGCCAGGGATGGGGGTGTCACTCTCAGTATTATGCTGGCAAAGGGCTGGTCACCAGTGCCTACTAAAGAGATGCTATAAAAGGGTGGGGTTGCAAAAAAAAAACCTCCTGCTTTTCTGTGGATGGGCAAAGCACACGTTCGCCCCAAGGCTCCATTCACACTTGAGCGTCTTGTCATGCGACTTTGGACATCAAAGTCGCAGCCCATTCTTTTGAATGGCACCAGTTCAATTCGGTGCGACTTAAAGTTGCAGCGACTTTGAAAAGGTGCCTGCACTACTTTGATGCGACTTTGATCCAAAGAGGTGTAAAGTCGGATCAACATTGCACTGGACTTTGGAGTCACGCTAGTGTGAATGGAGCCTAAAGGAGATCTCCAGGAATGCTAATTAGAAAGGACAGTGCCAATGGTTCTTTTCATTTACCCGCACGCTGTACTTGCCTGGTTATGGATCTCCAAAAAGTCAAAGGACACAGCGGTATTGTTAGGTCAAAGCTTCCAGTCCATGCACACCCCACTTCTCATCCAGCGTCCAATCAGTACTTGCAGCCAATGGCTATGCGCACAGGGTGTGCCGGATGTGCCTGGGCACACCCTAATCACCCTGTGTGCCAAGGCTGCTAATAAGGCAGTACAGGCAGCCCTCCAGGCCCGTGTTCGGGCCCGCCCAAGATACGTCATATGACGTCCTTGATTTTCAGTGGGATATCTGAATGATGCCTGCAGTTACAGCCATCCTCTAGATATCATCTTTTAGAGCCAGGGATTCTGTGCACTGTAATAATGATCATAGCGGCAGTTCTGCTGCTTGATCGCTCTTACAGGAGAAGGGAGGGGACATCACCCCCTCCCGCCGATCTCCGGTGCTTCTCCGGGCTCTCCCATGCCATCGGGGATCCGGAGAAAAAAATCAACCGCCGCCGGATGACAAGCATAGAGATTTCCGGTGACCAGATGGTCTCCAGTCATCTCTATGACCATCGGAGGCCCAGACGCAACGTTATGAAATCCCGTCTGGGCCGCAGTTGTAAACAAAGCCGCGATCGCGGCTGGAAAGCATGGGACCGTTCATTTTTTTTTTGTGATCTCATACTTTCCAGCATGAGATCAAAGAGGACCTGTCACACACATTCCTATTACAAGGGATGTTTACATTCCTTGTAATAGGAATAAAAGTGATCAAAAAAAAATTAAAGAGAAAGTGTAAAAATAAAAAAAAATAAAGTAAAATAAACAATAAAAAAAAATTGGCCCCCGTCCCTGCGTGCTCGCGCACAGAAGCGAACACGCACATAAGTCCCGCCCACAGATGTAAACGCTGTTGAAACCACACATGTGAGGTATCGCCGCGTGCGTTAGAGCGAGAGAAACAATTCTAGCACTAGACCTCCTCGGTAACTCTAAAGTGGTAACCTGTAAAAAAATTTAAAGCATCGCCTATGGAGATTTTTAAGAACCGAAGTTTGGCGCCATTCCACAAGTGTGCGAAATTTTAAAGCGCGACATGTTAGGTATCTATTTACTCGGCGTAACTACATCTTTCACATTATACAAAAAAATTGGGCTAACTTTACTGTTTTGTTATTTTTCTTTGTTTTAAAAATTGTTGCGCAAATACCGTGCAACATTAAAAAGGTTCAACGACTGCCATTTTCTTCCCTAGGGTGTCTGCTAAAAAAAAAACATATATAATGTTTGGGGGTTCTGAGTAATTTTCTAACAAAAAATTTTGATTTTTTACATGTAGGAGAGGATTGCCAGAATAGGCCCGGATGGGAAGTGGTTAAATCGGGGGGGCCAGGGCCTTATTGCAGACACTGATCCTCTTTTTCCTCCCCCTACATCACTGCCAGTTTCTCCTCCACTCCCTTCCTCCGGCTGCGCTGCAGGGGGATCAGTTCTAGCATCTGCACCCCCATCCACCTACTTTTGCCTGTAGCTCTGCCGGCTTCCCCTCCACTCTCGCTGGCAGCTGCTATGGGCACACAGGGGGATGTTTCAGGATGGAGAGCCCCTTCATTTTCTGAATGAACACAGTAAACGATCGGTACCAATTGCTCCTGTGTCCACTCATCTCTGAAGCATAGTAAACCGTGTTTACTATGCTTCCATTTGTGAATGAATAGGAAGTTTGTGAGCGCTTACTATTCATTCATCTGCACAGTTGAGGCTGCAACGAAAGGGACTGATGAATCTCTGTCCTCACACCATAGTAACGCAGTCTGGATGTGTTTCGGATGATTTTTTGCATGCGCATTTAGGTGCATTCCAGTGTGCTTTTTATGCGTTTTACTGCATTCCAATACAGTCCAGTGCAGAAAAAATGTTCTTTTTTCTGTAACTGGAAAGCCCTGGAACTGACTGCACTGGTGTAAACTATGCCATTGGAAACCATATAACCTACTTTACATGCGTTTTTTAAGCAGAAAAAAAACACACTGGACTGCATGTGGTCTGAACTGGCCCTAAATATGTTCTGATTTTAAAAATATCCGATTGTTAAAAACCTGTTTAGACCCCTGGCATTTATCCACAGCCCCCCAAAAGCTCAGTTAAAAATGTAAAAATGAATGATAAAAAAAAAAAAGTGTAAAAAAATGTAAATCCTAAAAAATAATTAGAAAAAAATATTTTTGCCTTGGCTGCCAAGCCTACTGTTGCAACCGTGGTATGTGTACACCCCTAGCCACTGCCTCTGTTGCTCTGTATTTGAGCTTTGGCATTGTTCCCAACTGTCCCTGATTTGGAGCAATGTCCCTCTGTCCCTCTTTCCTCCTCATTTGTCCCTCATTTTGGTCTGATCTATATAGTTTTATATAAAATGCACTTTTTATCTTTTAAAAGGTGGTTCCCAGTGCTCAACCTTTCATCTGATTTCTAAATGGCTGCATTTTTAAATTCCAAAATAAAGAAATGCCAATATAAAGAAATAGTAGTGGTAAAAAGCACTTGGGTTTAACCAATCTTGTTTTTTTGTACAACTCTCCTTTAAGGGGGCGTGGCAAGGGGTGTGTCCTATGCCTGCATACTTTTGCTGATAGGTGTCCCTCATTCCTATCTCAAAAAGTTGGAAGGTATGGCTTTGCGGTGCACACCCTAATGCAATAGGCTGTGCACACCTATGACGCTAACCAGTGTGTTCTGGCGGGGGGGACTAACCGAGGCCCAATCATTTTACACGCATTCCCCACCTGCAGATGTGTGAACCTAGCATTAGGCTAGGTTCACACTTTTGCGGGCCTTGTGGCCTGCGTTTGCTCGGGCCAATAGCCCATTCATTTGAATGGGCTGCCGTGCCTAGTGAAACTCAGGAAAGAAGTCCCAACTTTGGAAAATCGCAGCCCGCACTAGCAACTGCGAGTACAGCATGGTTCCCAGTGCGAGTGCAATCTCCAGTGCGGGTGGCGGGCCAGTAGGATTAATGGTACCCGCCCGTGGGTCCCACGTCTCACTGAGCAGGGGGTGGTTGCAGCTTCAGGAATTTCCTGCAGGTCAGCGGCACCGCCCACATAGGTGTGAACCTAGCCTTAGGGACTGTTGGGCCATCTGTGTCCCATCGGGGAGATTTCCCTTCACTTCCTGTCTCAAAGCCAAAGAAGTGTAGTGGAGGCAGTGGTGGGACTCCAGGAGCAACTGCAATTGTGGATAGGCCAGTTCCGCACAATCGCGAATAGGCCAGCCCCGCCGCGATCACAGATAGGCCAGCCCCACAGGGATCACTGATAGGCCAGTCCCGCAGCAATCACTGATAGGCCAGCCCTGCAGCGATCACGGATAGGCCAACCCAGCCACAATCACAGATAATCCCGCCCCGCCGCGGCCACCCCACATGATCCTATTCACTGAATCACAGGGCGCCAGCCGCAGTTGAGCTCAGGAACACAGGAAGGACACATTAGGGAGACATAGCCGGAAGTGACACACGGTGGCCCCCCTAAATGTTGCGCTCGGGGCCACGGCCCCCTCCGCACCCCCTATGCTACGCCACTGCCTCCACATTCCTCTCCTGTACATACTGCCCACTGTCTTACCCTCCACACTTGTCTCCTGCACACACTGCTCACTGTCCTACTCTACATTCCTCTCCTGTACATACTGCCGGCTGTCATACCCTCCACACTCCTCTCCTGTACATACTTCCCATTGCCATACCCTCCACACTCCTCTCCTGTACATACTGCCCATTGGCATACCCTCCACACTCCTCTCCTGTACATACTGCCCACTTTCATATTCTCCACACTCCTCTCCTATGCATAGTGCCCACTGTCATACCCTCCACACTTCTCTCCTGTACATTCTGCCCACTCTCATATCCTCCACACTCCTCTCCTATACATAGTGCCCACTGTCATACCCTCCACACTTCTCTCCTATATATAGGTCCCACTGCGATACACTTCTCTCCTGTACATATTGCCCCCTGTCATACCCTCCACATTCCTCTCCTGTGCATACTGCCCATTGCCATACCCTCCACACTCCTCTCCTGCACATACTGCTCAATTGCATACCCTCCACACTCCTCTCCTGTACATCCTGCCCACTGTCTTACTCTCCACACCCTTCTCCTGTACATACTGCTCACTGTCTTACCCTCCACACATTTGTCTCCTGTACATACTGCTCAGTATCATACCACCCACACTCTTCTCCTGTACATACTGCTCACTGTCATATCCTCCACACTCCTCTCCTGTACATACTGCCTACTGTCATACTCTTCACACTCCTCTCCTGTACATACTGCCTACTTTCATAAACTCCTCTACTGTACGTAGTGTCGGCTGTCATCCCTTCCACACTCTTCTCCTGTGCATACTGCCCACCATCATACTGTCCACACTCCTCTCCTGTACATACTGCCCACTGTGATACCCTCCACACTCTTCTCCTGTACATACTGCCCACTGTCATACCCTCCACACTCCTCTCCTGTACATACTGCCCCATCATACCTTCCACACTCCTCTCCTGTACATACTGTCCCATCATACCCTCCATACTCCTCTCCTGTACATACTGCCAACTGTCATACCCCCACACTGCTCTCCTGTACATAATGCCCCATCATACTCTCCACACTCCTCTCCTGTACATACTGCCCACTGGCATACCCTCCACACTCCTCTCCTGTTTATAGTGCCCACTGTCAACCCCTACACACTCCTCTGCTGTGCATACTGGCCACTGCCATACCCCCCACATGCCTCTCCTGTTTATAGTGCCCACTGTCAACCCTCCACACTCCTCTGCTGTGCATACTGCCAGCTGTCATACCCTCCACACTCCTCTCCTGTACATACTGCCCATTGCCATACCCTCCACACTCCTCTCCTGTACATACTACCCACTGTCATACCCTCCACACTTCTCTCCTGTACATACTGCCCCATCATACCTTCCACACTCCTCTCCTGTACATACTGCCAACATAGTGCCCACTGTTATACCCTCCACATTCTCCTGCCTCACCTGCACATACTTCCCTCTTTTATACCATCCATACTCCTCCCCTATGCCTCTTACCCACAAAAACAGTTCTTTAAAATTATATTGAATAATGTTACAGCTGCAGAATGGGCACACTTTTGTTGGTTCAACTAAAGGAAATTTTCTCAGTCCTCAGCTTTTTTCTGCCCATTATTAGTATTCATATAATTTTGTGATTACTACTGTGATGTATAGAGGAACATAGGGGATGTCAGCTACTCTAAATATACCACTGGTAAAAAAAAGTGTCCCTGAAAATATTTTTGAAATGTTGGTAACTATGCATTTGGGCACTGCCCAAGGGCCACCGGGTCAGTAGGGGGCTCCATGAGAGGCTCCTGGGATGCTGTGATATTAAAGCAGCAGTACACTTCACTAAGATTACTACTTTTTAGAGGCCCTGAGGTAGGTTATGCCATTATGTACAAGTATGCACAGCATATTAGCACATTAGGGTACACTTACCTGTCAGACTGAGCCCTCCAGCGCTGCGCTGTGATCTTCACCTGGTCTTCCTCCTGGGTTCTGTGCCTTTGGTCACTTGCCTTGGCCGGGCTGCATTGCTGTCACTCCCACGCATGCCCATGCGCATCTTCTCACTCTCTCATCCCCCCTCTCACTTTCATTCTCCCTCCCTTACTCCTCACCCCTTATACTCTCTCTCCTCCTCCCTCTATGTCATTTAATTTGTTATAACAATAAATTGTTTGCATTTTTATTTTTTTATAAAGAGCCCCACCAAAATCCTCAGCACCAGGCCCATGATGTTCTTAATCCGGCCCTGGCTGTATGTTTAGGGTTGTTGTCGTGCTGGAAGGTGAATCTCCGCCCCAGTCTCGTGTCTTTTGCAGACTCTAACAGGTTTTCTTCTAAGATTGCCCTGTATTTGGCTCCATCCATCTTCCCATCAACTCTGAGCAGCTTCCCTGTCCCTGCTGAAAAAAAGCATCCCTACAACATGATGCTGCCACCACCATGTTTCACGGTGGGGATGGTGTGTTCAGGGTGATGTGCAGTGTTAGTTTTCCGCCACACAAAACGTTTTGCTTTTAGGCCAAAAAGTTCAATTTTGGTCTCATCTGACCAAAGCACCTTCTTCCACATGTTTGCTGTGTCCCCCACATGACTTCTCACAAATTGAAAACGGGACTTCTTATGGCTTTCTTTCAACAATGGCTTTCTTCTTACCACTTTTCCATAAAGGCCAGATTTGTGGAGTGCACGACCAATAGTTGTACTGTGGACAGATTCTCCCTCCTGAGCTGTGGATCTCTGCAGCTCCTCCAGAGTTACCATGGGCTTCTTAGCTGCTTCTCTGATTAATGTTCTCCTTGCCCGGCCTGTCAGTTTAGGTGGACGGCCATGTCTTGGTAGGTTTGCAGTTGTGCCATAATTTTTCTATTTTTGGTTGATGGATTGAACAGTGCTCCATGAGATGTTCAAAGCTTGGGATATTTTTTTTATACCTAACCCTGCTTTAAACTTCTCCATAACTTTATCCCTGACCTGTCTGGTGTGTTCCTTGGCCTTCATAATGCTCTTTGTTCACTAAGGTTCTCTAACAAACTTCTGAGGGCTTCACAGAACAGCTGTATTTATACTGAGATTAATTACACACAGATTGACTCTATTTACTAATTTGGTGACTTCTGAAGGCAATAAGTTCCACTAGATTTTAGTTAGGGGTATCAGAGTAAAGGGGGCTAAATACAAATGCATGCCACACTTTTCAGATATTTATTTGTAAAAAATTGTTAAAACCATTTATCATTTTTCTTCCATATCACATTTATATGCCACTTTGTGTTGGTCCATCACGTAAAATATCAATAAAATACATTTACATTTTTGGTTGTAACATGACAAAATTTGGAAAATTTCAAGGGGTGTGAATACTTTTTCAAGGCACTGTATATTATGTTTTTTTATTTGTTTTTTATTTCTCACAAATTTGGAGATATCCTTTAAGGCTTGACATCGTAAGAGGAAGGGGATTTTGTTTTGCACCTTATCTGCATTTATAAATTGCTGAAGCATGATGTCAGTGTACTGAAAGGTACCTTTAAGGCTGGAAGACCAGAGGATGTCTGGGTGCTGTCACGTGTTTTTTTTCTTTTCTTAAAATCAACTTTTTTCTTTTGTTCTTCATAATACAGGCATACCCAGGGGCGGACTGACCAATCGGCACTGCCCGAGGGCCCCATGCCCTAAGGGGCCCCATCAGGTTTGCCAGCCTCAATAAAACCAGGGACAGTATGTAAAAATCTGTGTTTTTTTTTAAATCCCAAGATTATAGCTGCCCCGCCTCTCCAGTACCTTTTCAGTGTGTGTATGTATTCTGTGTGTGTATACTGTGTGTGTATATTGTGTGTCTGTGTGTGTATACTGTGTGGCCCCATAATCTATTGCCTGGGAGCCCAATAATCTCCTATTGCCTGGGGGCCCCATAATCTCCTATTGCCCGGGGGCCGCTTAATCTCCTATTGCCCGGGGGCCCCATGAGTTGTCAGTCCGCCCCTGGGCATACCCCACTTTTAAGTACACAATGGGGTTTATTTACTAAAGCTGGAAAGTGCAAAATCAGGCTAACTTCTGCAGAGAAACCAATTAGCTTCTAACCCCAGCTTGTTCAATTAAGCTTTGGTAATAAAACCTGGAAGCTCATTGGTTTCTGTGCAGAAGTGAGACTGATTTTGCACTTCCCAGTTTTAGTAAATAAACCCCATTGTGTACTTAAAAGTGGGGTATGACTGTATTCACTTTTATTTGTCTTGCACTCTTGATGTAAGAAGGGCAGCTTCCTTACCTTATTTCCATTTCGGATTTTTTCCCTTACATTATACCCTTGATCATCAAGCAGCATTACGTTTCTCCAAAATAAGCAAACGCAAACATATTTTTTTTTATTAATAATTATCTTTTTTATTTTATTTTTATACATTTTATTATTCAGTGCTCTCAGCTCAATGGATTTTCAAACCAGCTTATAAAAAATGCACATTATTCTTTTTTTGTGATTTGTGTTTTTTTAAACAATGTTTCAACCCCCTTTCTTCTTTCTTTAAATAAATTATCACCTTTTCCTCCAATGCCGAGTAAACCCTTTTTCCTTGGTGAAGAAGGGCTTTAACAAAAATTAAAAAAAAAAAAAAAAAGAAAAAAGAAAAAAAAAAGAAACTTTGTTTGCTTAGGCTCTGAACAAACATAAATATGCACATATTTATACCCACACAAATAAAGAATAAATACTTCGAAATAAGTTAAAACAACAGTTCAAAAGATCTCGCCAGGTGTTTTTTTTTTTTTTTAAAGATTTTTGTTCGCTTTTTTTCTTTACATAAATGTCCATTTTTTTTTTTACCTCTGTTGACTCTTTTATGTTTAATTTGAGAGATCCTACAACATCCTACTAAACACAGTCAAATAAACCACACATAACCTAGTAACAAATAACTAACTAAAATTTGGGGATTTTTTTTGGTAAGAGATGTTGCTCTCCACCTTATCCCGACTACGTTATTTTATTTATTAGAAAATAAACACAAAAAGCAATTAAATAATATTAAAACACATCCACTGGGGCGTTAACCTAAAAATAAACGAAAAAACGATTTAGAGAACAGACGCTAACTTAACTAATGAACAACCAAATTTTTCTTCTAGCTATTATTTTGCTACACAATGATTCGATGCCAAGCTAGTTCAACTTATATATTATGAATATTTGCTATAAATTAAGGCTGCAGTCCCACTTTCATTTTTTTTTTATTATTAATATGTGTATCAAGTGTACTTTAACATTTGTTTATTACAGAGAAGAGCCGGCTCAAGGCTGTCTGGTAGGGAAACTGAAACTATGGCTATAGGTGACTTGGCAAAAACCAACTTTTTTAAAATATTTATTTAGCCTCTTAAAAAAATGGCCATGAACAGAGTCATTTTGCCAGAAAAAAAAAACCTTTGTGCTGTAGTCCTTTGCCAGAAATAGTGCTTTCCTTTTTGTCTAACAGATAAAAAAATATTTGTTCTAACAAAAAAAGGACTAGAGATGTAGAGTGATATAAATCTAAGATTTAATATGTACCAGGAACACATTTGACTTCTCTTTCAAGAAAACCCTATAATATTTGAAAACTGCCTTTCTCCAAAAGTACTTGATTGCTAACGACATACCAGGAGCCGGTCCACTTATTTATCTCAGGGATTTGTTTCCTAAATCTTAAATCCCACATTAAAATGGTATTTTTTTTTTTAACATACTTTTCTCATTTCAGAGAAAAATAAAAATCTTAAAAATATATATATATATATATTTTCTCTGTCAGAATGCAGAAAATGTAGATTTGTCCTGAATAAGTGGGGCTGTAGCTATAATTTTCATCTGCTCTAATTTTTTTAACCCAAACCTGGCACAATATTCACTATTGATATTTAATAAAAATACACAAAAATTTGGATTCCCCTTTATGAGTTGGGGGGGTGTGAATGATTTTAATTACCAAACCAGGGGCCAATGTGTAAAATATATAAAGTCTCAGAATGAAAAGGCTTTTAACAAGTCCCAAAACTTAGGAATCCCTTAACAAATAAATATTTTTATTCAAATATTATTACTTGGGGGTAATTACTTATAAAGATAATATATAATATGTTCAAAACATGAATTATGTACATATATAGCAACATGATGCATATTTATGTCTTTATATATATATTTATTTTTTTTTATTTATTTTTTTTAGGGAGTTATTTTTTGCTGGTTCATTTTAATTCCTTAATGGAATTGACAGTCACAGAAAGGAATTTAAAAAAAAAAGATTAAAATCCGATTGTGACTTGAGCACTATTTTGTGCGTGTATATTTGTCAACGGACTCTTGTGTTTTGGGACAAGTGTGAAAGGCTTAAAATGTTCACGGGATTTTTTTTTTCCTTTTTTATAAAAATAGATATTTTTTTTTCTCTCTTGTTTCTGCGCCCGTCTCATTTCTTCGTTTATTACTCTTTAGAAGGAAGGATGTTGAGTGGTAAAAACATGGAGTAGAGATAGAGGCAGTGAAACGGTGCAAAGCCTTGTGGCAGAGGGAAACCAAATTAGTTCATGGCCAAAGTGAGAGAGGCACTCTTAACCATAGAGTTTTCAAGCTCTAAACCTCCCATACCAGCCACAGAGCTCTAAGTATCTGTTTTCCTCGGAAGTGCTCAGTTTACACATCTCAGTACCTTCTAACTATGCTTAAGATTCTAAGCATCTGCCCAGCCATTAATTTCTGATTCCTTTTTGGTTTTGAACCTTCTAAAACTGATTTAATAATCTCTTGTGTCCATATTTGACAGACAAAATCTACTCAGACCTGCACATACTTACTTATTTGAAACCCAGTGGCATCGAAATCCCAACAAGAACAACAGAAGTGCCATTTTTAGCTCTAGCATCGCCATACTACAAATCGATTGCACCAGAACTTGAGATGCTTGGGTTAACATTTTTTAACCAGCTTTAGAATTAGCATATTGCTTAGCCCTTCCTTTATTCTAAAGCCCTTCAGTTATTGGGCTTGTTTCCCCATGTGTCCAACCTTAATGGTGGTAAAAAGTATAAAGTTCCACTGATTTTTGCCTTCTCTCTCCCTTTTTCATGCCCCCTCTCTTGCACCTCTTCCTCCATTTCTATCTCTTGCTCCCTCCACTCAATGTGCTCCCTTTCATGCTTTGTGCTGTTTACTGGTCTTGAATGACACTTGCAAGACCCTATCTCCAAGTCGGTATCCGTTCAGGCTGGCAATGGCCATGGCTGCTTCATCGTAGTTTGTCATGGTGACAAATCCAAAGCCTTTGCACTTGTTGGTGGTAAAGTCCCGAATTACTTTCACGTTTGTCACTGCTCCGAATGGCCCAAACAGTTGCCACAGGACACTCTCATCGGCCTCTGGGGAGAGGTTGTAGACGAAGATACACCAGCCCGCGGAAGTGGGACCAGTCAAGCTGACTCCAGCAAGGTTGGTAACACTGTCAATGGTGATGGGAGAGAACCTGGGAAGGAAAGAGAGCGGACTACATTGGGTGTAAGGAATAGGTCTATGACAGACGGAAGGAGGAGTGATGATCTGAGGAGAAAGACATTAAAGATGTAGAAAAGCTCCA
Source organism: Lithobates clamitans (assembly GCA_037952925.1). Classification (NCBI taxonomy): domain Eukaryota; kingdom Metazoa; phylum Chordata; class Amphibia; order Anura; family Ranidae; genus Lithobates; species Lithobates clamitans. The sequence goes on along the minus strand of JBBGZY010003137.1, from coordinate 226,856 downwards.
CATGAAAGATTGAAGGAGGAAGTACATATACAGAAGGTGATCAGAATTGCACTACAACTAAGTGAAATCTATGTACTAAAAAAGGGCATATACCAAACAGGCAAGTAGATTAATGGAAGAAGGTTTGAGCAATAGAAGTCAGCAGATGTTTTCTGAACTAAATGGACCAAAGCATGATGACTAATGTAAAGAAAAATGAATTCAAGTAGTACATAATGGAGAAACAATAAGAACAGAAATCAGAAAAGCTTGAAATAAAATGATCTAGTCGTGAAATTAAAAACTAGGAAAAAAGGGGGAAAAAAATGACCCTTTGGTCGGGAACATTGGCCTACCAAGTGGAAGACAACATGTTGATTTACTGAAACGTGATGATGGCAAACAATGGAACAGAAGAAAAAAACAATGCTACAACTATGAGATGAAACCAAAGTGTCAAGTAACCAATGCACCAATCTAGTGCCCAACAAGGCCTTTTCCAACCATCAAATATTGCTGATGAATCCTAGATTCTCCTAAATTCTACAATAATTTGATATCTTGACAGTACAAGAGAAAACTGGAGAATGTTTAATGAAATTGCGTGTTATGGGAAAACTTGTAAAGTAGAAAGCAGAAGAGGAAACTGCAACTACTGAAATGATCATGGTACAGTAATAATTGCAGGAGACATACAAAAGATCTACAGCTACAGAAGTGAAAACAAAATACCATACACGCAACAATGAACAAAGTTAACTGAAATTTAATATACCGAGCTTATTAAAAAAGGACCTTAATCAACGGGTAGTTGGATCTACTGTATTTCCCCACCCAAAAAAATGATTAGAAAAGATATGATGATTAATGTTGTTTGCCAGTTTTAAACTTTTTGCATAGCAGGCTTTGAGGGGCTGCCATGGAACTATAAACCTGGACAACCTCTGCACTTTGTACCGTTTGAGAATTCATAATTTTGTCTACCATTCTCTATCGACAGGGGAGATATCAATTCTCTAGGAGATGGCTGTGGGAAGTTGCACAGTTGTTTTTTGATCTGTTCTAGTTGGAAGTACAGTTTAAGTTTTGTTTACTTACTATACGAATCATTTATGCCCCTTTCACAGGTGCAGACCGATCGTTTCATCAGTTCAGTCTCTTTTTTTCAAAGAAAAAAACGTATGAAGTTTACATCAATTTTTCATCCGTTTTTACATCAGCGTTTTATATCAGCCAGCTAGAATCCTTAAAGCGTTTGTTAACCCAAAAAAAAAAAATTGTGGATTCTGGTCCCTTAACCACTTCCCACCCGCCCTATAGCGGATTGACGTCCGGGAAGTGGTTCTGTTATCCTGACTGGGCGTCATATGACGTCCAGCAGGATAACATGCCGCAGCGCGCCCCCGGGGGCGCGCATCGCGGCGATCGGTGGAGCGGTGTGTCAGTCTGGTATCAGTGCCGCATACCAGTGCCACCTATCAGTGCCCATCAGTGCCGCCTATCAGTGCCCATCATCAGTGCCCGTCAGTGCCACCTCATCAGTGCCACCTCATCGGTGCCCATCAGTGCCGCCGTATCAGTGCCCGTCATTGAAGAAGAAAACGTACTTATTTACAAAAAGTTTTAACAGAAACAAAGAAAAACTTGTTTTTTTTTCAAAAATTTCGGTCTTTTTTTATTTGTTGCGCAAAAAATAAAAACCGCAAAGGTGATCAAATACTACCAAAAGAAAGCTCTATTTGTGGGAACAAAATGATAAAAAAATTGTTTGGGTACAGTGTAGCATGACCGCGCAATTGTCATTCAAATTGCAACAGCGCTGAAAGCTGAAAATTGGTCTGGGCGGGAAGGTGTCTAAGTGCCTGGTATTGAAGTGGTTAAAGCAGATTACACAGCATAGCGCTTGTGTTATGTAATCTGCCCCCCTCTAAACTGTAAAAAAAAAAACCCTAAACCTACCACTTCCTGTATGCCCTCTCTAAACAGACCACAATAACCATGGCAGCTCCGCCCTGATCACCGTGGTCAAAGTGCCTCCCTCTGTGATAGGCTGCCTGCTTTCTGCTCTCTTCTCCCTTTACATTAGTTTTTTTCGTCCAATCCGTTTTTTAATGGAAGAAAAATAGGGCTTTGTTCCGTTCCAAAAAATAGATGTTGATGGAAGCAGATGTAAACGGATGTAAATGGATGATCATCCATTTACATCCGTTTTTCCATTGAGATGCATTGATGTCCGTTTTTTTATCTGTCAACGGAAGGATAAAAAAATGCATAAACAGTCCACATGTGTGAAAGGGGCCTTGTTGTACTGAGCTACTATACTAATCATTTATTGCATTGAAAAATAAGCATGACAAAGTAAATCTCAATCAGAGAGGAGCACAGAAGAAGCTTTTCTGACCAATAAAGATAATCATTGTGCTGTCTGCCCTTATGCCAAAGATTCTCTTTAAAAATATAAAATGCAATACAGGTTCACTTATATTGCCAAAATTCAGATGTTCTGTTTTATTTAAACTTATTGAACATGGTTCTACAAGGAGCAGACACATATTGTTTGATGTTTCTGCAAGGAACAGGCACATCTTGTTTGATGTTTCTGCAGTAAATATTCACTTCCTGTTTGATGTTTCTGCAGGAAATAATTACTTCCTGTTTAATGGTTCTGCAGGGAATATGGACTTCCTGTTTGATGTTTCTGTAGGGAATAGGCACTACCTGTTTGAATTTTCTAAATGGAATAGGCACTACCTGATTAAAATTTTTGTAGGAATTACAAACATTCTGTTTGAAGTTTCTGTAGGAAATAACCACTTCCTGATTGATGTTTCTGTAGGCAATAGGCACTTCCTGTTTGATGTTTCTTCAGGAAATGGGCACTTCCCGTTTGATGTTTCTGCATGGAATAGGCACTTTCTATTTGAGGTTTCTGCAGAAAATGGGCACTTCCAGTTTGATGTTTCTGCAGGGAATAGGCACTTCCTGTTTGATGTTTCTGCAGGGAATTGGTGCTTCGTTTTGAGGTTTCTACAGGAAATGGGCACTTCCCGTTTGATGTTTCTGTAAGGAATTGGCACTTCCTGTTTGAAGTTTCTGCAGGAAATGGGCACTTACTGTTTTATGTTTCTGCAGGGAATAGGCACTTCCTGTTTGATGTTTCTGCAGGAAATAGGCACCTTCTGCTTCATGCTTCTGCAGGGTACATCTACATTCAGGGTACAGGGTACATCTCTACATCCTGTTTGATGTAGAGAATAGGGGCTTCCTGACTGATGATACTGTAGGAAATAGGGGCTTCTTGTTTAATACTTTTCTAGGGACTAGGACCTTTACACCCAAGGCTTCTCTAGGGTATATGGACTTCATGCTGAAGACTTGTCTGTTTTAGTATCACCACTTAGTAATGCAATCTGTGCATCCCCATTGTGGTTCACTATCATTACAAAATGTCTGACTCTCCACATAAACAACATGGTAACCACACCTAGCAAAGACTGACATATACTGTTTCACAGTCAAGACACATTGCTGCCATCAGGTAAGAAGGACAATAGGTCTATTTAGTCAAAGCCTAAACTGCGTATACACCGAAAACAAAGAGAACATATCATAAACCACCAATCTACCAATAATCAATGGTGAGGTTATAAATACAACAATCTCAAAAGGACAATCCAGGAACAAATGTTCAATGATAGTTCAATCTGCGATAGGCAGGGAATAGGGAGACCCGTCACCAGCACGCGACAATACAGCCGCTTACCCCATGTGGTGGACCCTTATCAAAACATCAGCATATTTAAAGTAAACTCAGGTAAGAAGGAAACCCAACAATCTTCATACACTTAGTGGCAGCAGACTGGATAGTGGATGCAGCAAACCTGGATTTGACTCTCCTTGTTCAGAAATTACCCTCCAGCGGTAATCATCAAATATATGTCATCCCATGCAGACAAAGGGAGATAAACCTCATTGCGCAGTACATCATAACAGTATTTATTCAGATAAAAACGATTGAAATTGCACTCACATTGCTGACAAACAAAAGCAAGCTCTGTTTGTATGTATACATCCTCTCCCCACCAGGAAGATGGCCGCCGTGTCCCAGCATGCAGTAGCGTCACATTGCAACTGCATGCTGGGACACAGCAGCCATCTTTCTGGTGGGGAGAGGCTGTATACATACAAACAGAGCTTGCTTTTGTTTGTCAGCAATGTGAGTGCAATTTTATTCGTTTTTATTTGAATAAATACTGTTATGATGTACTGCGCAATGAGGTTTATCTCCTATTGTCTGCATGGGATGACATATATTTGATGATTACCGCTGGAGAGTAATTTCTGAACAAGGAGAGTCAAATCCAGGTTTGCCGCATAAACTATCTGTTCTGCTGCCACTAAGTGTATGGAGATTGCTGGGCTTCCTTCTTAGCTAACTTTACTTTACATAAGCTGATGTGACCTTTGTGATTAGGGTCCAGCACATGGGGTAAGTGGCTGTATTGTCGGGTGCTGGTGACGGGTCTCCCTATTCCCTGCCTATCGCAGATTGAACTATTATTGAACATTTGTTCCTGGATTGTCCTTTTGGGATTTAAAGCGCTGCACACTTACCATATACATCTTATTATTGACTTCCTTCAATATTGTGCTGGCTGCTGATATCTTACTGAACCAACTGATACTAAAGATCTTTAGCGCAACATATTTTTATTATTTTTTATAAATACAACAACACACCACGACTTGATTAATAACACAAATTGGCTGCCCCCTGTCAACCAGTCAATTAGAATCACCTGCAGACTTTAGTATTGGCTGTTGTCATTCGGTGTAATTAGTTGCTCTAAGGCAGTGGTCTCCAACTGCGGCCCAGGGGCCAGATGCTTGCTTGCTTTTATCTGGCCCTTGGGATGCTATTTTATTCACTGAACGGCACATTTCCTCCCAACGACACCAATGATGGGGCACAGTTCCTCTCAATGACAACAACAATGGGACCCAATGAAACCAATGAAGGGGCACAATTCCTACCAATGATGGGGCACATTTCCTACCAATGACACCAAAAATTGGGCCCAATTAAACCAATGATGGGGCACAATTCCTACCAATGACATCAGTGATGGGGGATTGTATACTCCCACTGGCAATGGGAAATTTTGTACTCCCGATGGCCACAGTCCGGCCCTTCTAAAGTCTGAAGGACAGTAAACCGGACCTCTGTTTCTAGAGTTCATAGAGCTTCAAAGTCTCGAACATGGAAAACAATAAAGCTTAAGGAGAACTCCATACAAAGCACAAAATACAGTAATGACTTGATAAAGAGAAATGCTATTGACATTGTTTCCTACATATGAAGAATAATGAATGTTCCATTGGGGTATTCTTGGACTATGGCAAGAAACCTATTTCTAAAGCAGTCCCGCTAAACTCTCCTGAGTGAGAAAAAACATGTCTAACATGACAGTCCTCTTCTCCTTCCTTGTCTTCATCGTGTGAAGCTTGGGCCCCTTATGCGCTGTCCAGTCCTGTCTCTTGAGATTTACTTGACTGGACTTGAGGAGGTATGTACCAATGTTTTGTTGCTATGTACCTCCTTTCTTTGGCACAGAAAACCAAAAGAAGAAAAGGAAAAAACAAAACAAAAAGAAGTGATGCACATAAGTGAGATTTACTTCCTGCATCAGAACACTGACAACATGAACACCAAAGAGCCAATGATGTCTCGGAAAAGATAGCTGCCCTTGATAACAAAGAAAGCTGCATAAAATCATACAATACAGCGCTCGCAAATATATAATCTGTGATCTCAAAATATAAAAAAATATAAAAAAGAACTATGTTGCAGCTGCAGAGTGAAAGTGCTGTACTTTTAGTATTGTATAACCAAGTGAACTGCGCTAGCAACTGTGAATGAAACTAAACATATGCAAAAACTCAAGAAATATATATAAAGTGACACATTGATAGTGTATGGAAAGGGTATTGTAGAAAACTGGGCATACACCCTGCAAACCTAGCCCAACAATTAATGGGAATACGCTGGGCTATACTACCAGAACCACAAACCCTCCATATGCATGTGAAAAATCAATTTGTGTGCATAATAAATGCAAAATAACAGAAATGAGCAAAAAACGATCCCCTCAGGGAATTTGTGGATTAATGCAAACATAAAATGTCAATCATAGGAAGAAGCGTGGCTGATGGTAAAAAACCCCCTTCCTAGGAAGACAATGAGCAGGCTTCCAGCTCTCACATCCTTAGAAACAAACAGGGCTGATAGTGTAACGAAGCAGAGATTGCTTGGAGGAGACCACAAAACACACGTTCCACCGGAGGAGAAAAAGAAAAGCATATAGCATAAAACCCTATGTCACCAAGGGTCACCTGCGCAAAAATGCGCTACTCACGAGACCGGTAGACAAAACAGGCATTCAGATGTTATGGTCGGTTCGCCGCTCTCCGGCGTGCGTTCCACCGCCAGGAAGTGATGTCACTGGTAACAGATCAGACGGACGTGGACAGGATGTTGCGTCGACGCGTTTCGCCCCTCCCCCAGGGCGTTATCAAAGAGTCTTTGATAACGCCCTGGGGGAGGGGCGAAACGCGTCGACGCAACATCCTGTCCACGTGACATCACTTCCTGGCGGTGGAACGCACGCCGGAGAGCGGCGAACCGACCATAACATCTGAATGCCTGTTTTGTCTACCGGTCTCGTGAGTAGCGCATTTTTGCGCAGGTGACCCTTGGTGACATAGGGTTTTATGCTATATGCTTTTCTTTTTCTCCTCCGGTGGAACGTGTGTTTTGTGGTCTCCTCCAAGCAATCTCTGCTTCGTTACACTATCAGCCCTGTTTGTTTCTAAGGATGTGAGAGCTGGAAGCCTGCTCATTGTCTTCCTAGGAAGGGGGTTTTTTACCATCAGCCACGCTTCTTCCTATGATTGACATTTTATGTTTGCATTAATCCACAAATTCCCTGAGGGGATCGTTTTTTGCTCATTTCTGTTATTTTGCATTTATTATGCACACAAATTGATTTTTCACATGCATATGGAGGGTTTGTGGTTCTGGTAGTATAGCCCAGCGTATTCCCATTAATTGTTGGGCTAGGTTTGCAGGGTGTATGCCCAGTTTTCTACAATACCCTTTCCATACACTATCAATGTGTCACTTTATATATATTTCTTGAGTTTTTGCATATGTTTAGTTTCATTCACAGTTGCTAGCGCAGTTCACTTGGTTATACAAAGAAAGCTGCAGCCTGGGAGTTTCGTCAGCAGGATGAAGACAAGGTTGCTTTAAAATGAATGGTAAAAAATGCTACTCCTAAATGGTTAGTTTACCCTTACCAATAAACCACCTATCCAGGTAAGGGACACCTATACATAAGACTAACTGTGAAGCTTTGACTAAAGTTGGAAATTGCCCTCTCAATAGGTGTAGGGCATTTATATACCTCCCGAAACCTGACTGAAAAACTCCCATCATCCCGTCCTGCCTTGTTGCTAGGATGTTGGTAAAACAATCCCAGCTATTACTGCTCACCCCCACCATTACATGAGAGAGCTCTGAAACCCCCCCACAAACGCATGGTCCGCTATCCTCTCTCACAGCATCTCTGAGCTCAGAGATACTGCAACAGGGGAGAAAAGCGTGCGAGGGGGGTGAATCGGCTGGGCGTGTCTTAGCAAAACCCTACCAACAAGCCAGGATGGGATGATGCCATCTCTGGTAATTTGTCAGCCAGGATTCAGGAGGTAGATATGTGGGCTACACCTATAGTAAGGGAATTATTTAACTTTGGTCAAAGCTGCACAGTTTGTTTTTATCTATAGACACGCCTTACCTGCATAGGCAGTTTTTTTGGTAAAGGTGAAATAATCCCTTAAAGTTAAATAGACAGCTCACAAGAGATGATACACAAATTCAGTCCATCAAAAACCACAAATAAGCAGACCAAAACATAAAACAGGTATCGTATACCACTAGAAAGCTAGAAGAGTGGATAGCGATCTGGCAGAGGATGCCGATGGACTGTTGAGCACATTGGAGCATACAATTGATTAGGGGTCGTACCTATCTGGTGAGTAGTTTGTAGTGGGGGAATTGTCACAGCGGTAAATTTTTTAGGGCTGGGTGGAACAGACAACTCTATCAGAGAAAGAGCTATAATTGTTTTTATTTGCAAAAAACATGGCGGGCATCACTGTGCATTATGGACAGCAGTCACTTGTTATGGGGAAGAAATAACTATGGCCTCATTTTGGAAATTACAGGATATAACTCACTAATTTTTAGAAAATCATTTTTTAATTTTTTGTATTTTTTTCTTTTTTTTGCAATATCTTGGGCACTGTATTTTGATATATAATTTTGTATACCTGCATGTTTGTGCTCCTATGTTATTCTTACAAAAACGAAAGCCTATTTCCAACAGAATATCCTGGCTCTATGTTTGCATCCATCTTTGCTGCAAACAAGCTGTTCCTGGCCACCATTACCATAACACAGGAGGCCAGTTGTGCATTGAGCTGATATTCCAGAGCACAGCAAGAGAGCAAGAAGCTTTAGGCAGAATTTCTGGAAACAGGATTAATCTTCCGATAAAGTAACACCTCATATTGATAATTTTTCAGAGGTTGCTCAGACAAGTATGAATGTATATCTTTTAGTGAAGGTGCAATTATACTTTTAAGGGTTGTGCTGCAATACTAGATTTCACCAACAGGTGGAGCTGCAGTCAGCTCTCTGTCTGAAGAAACACCAGAGCCATAGGGCAGTTTGATGTTCTGACACCCCATTGAAGGGTTTCAAGTTTCCTCCCTAAATTCATTCTATGGCACAACAATCTATTAACTATGAACTAGAGCTGCTTAAAACCATGGCATTGAATAAGCCTTATGTACTTTGTTATGTACAACACAACAGCCAAAACAGAAAAAGGATTAAAGAACTCTATGGGGGAAAGGGCAGAAAATCTTTATTGAAGGCGGCGTCCATCATCAGACAACCTTACCTTATAAGAACTTTGGGGTAACCATGGACTACTGACGATGTCCAATCTTTCAAGAGCAGAACACAATAGGAGTGTATATAGGTACTCTTTGGACAGCATCTTTAGTTGAAGGATAAGGCCAGCCATATATGAGTCAAAAACTGAAAATTCTGTTGAAAAAACTAAAATGGCGCATACGATTAAGCCGTCATATTTTTTGTTTTTCTAAACAAAATCCAGCATGCTGGATCAGGCATTTTTTTGGACTGCGGGACAAAATCACGTGTCGCAGCTGGCACACTAATTCATAATGCGAAAAACGAAAGACCAAGAGGCTGCTGCAAAGTCAGCTGAGCACATATGCACAGACACTTGTAAAATATGAGTGTGTGTCCAAAAACGAATGGATGGTGTGATCATTTGATCTCTTTCTGATGTCTCTGGTCAGCTTTAGAAACAGTGGTTGACAGGGTCAGATGGGTAACCTACTGTCAACGATCTACTGTACATATTTATATCTATATAAAAGGGATGGTTGCAGGTTTCTTTAAAAGGGAAGTTTGGAATTTAAAAAAAAAAATGTTATCCCCGCCACCTCTTCACCGAGAACTGAGCGATCAAAAACCACTGATCAATCAGTTCTCCCCCCTCCAATCTGAGCAGAGAGACATGACTGTCAGTCAGCAGCTCTCTGCTCTCCTCTCCAGCGCTCACTGGAGTATTGGGTATGTGGAAGGGGTAGGAGGGGCTGGCTCAGGCTCTTAGCAGATCGCTGAGCCAGGTGTCGGTCCAGGCATCTGGGTGAATCCCGACCATATGGTCAGGATCTTTTCCAAGCCTGGACCGGCTGAGTGATGTCAGCCAACAGTGGGCTTTTCGACTGAAAATGGTTCACAGACGTGCAGAACAAACTACATTTCTGTGATCTATAGGAAAAGTATGTCCAAAAAAGCTTTGGCCATATTTCTCCTTTAACCCATTGTTTTTCCAATCAAAAGCTAGTTATTATTGCCAGAAAATTGGCTGGATGGTCATACATTGGTCAATACTAGCAAATGATTTGACCACTTGCAGTACTCTCCACGACAACTGAGCCGTTTAGGGATTATCTTCTAGGATTATGAATAAGTATCTAGAGGTTCACACCAATGTATAAAGGGCCCTGACCTCAAACTTACTGAAAACTTTACCTACCTCGTTCATACCAGAGGAAATATGGGAAGTGTCAATTAACTTACCAATAAGTTTTTGGATGGACATACACAAGGGGAACCTGTAAACTCTATGCAGATAGTGTCCCAGGTGTGATTTAAACCCAGGGCTGCAAGGCAACGATACTAACAATAGAAGTTTACTTTCACTGTGCATGAGTGAATTGAGACCCCCAGTTGAGTATCAGTCCTGATAATCATGGAGAATCGTATTGCCTCACACCATTCTTGGTTAGAGATCAGCCCTAAACCCAACTGCACATAAGTAGAACTCACCAAGAACAAAAGATGTAGATCTACCCATTTATCTTAAGACTGCCCCACCTCTTGGATCTACCAAGATGGCTCTCCCCCATCTTCACCAAAATTGCAAATCAGGGCATGTGTGATAAGTGAACTATTTCCTTTTTCTGTGGGGAAACAAGAAAGTTACAGAAATTCTCCAATGGGCTGGAAAATCTTTGTGTGCAAATTAAATGGAAACCCTAATACTAACAAGTACTCATCACCCTTTGCAAGTTAACACCTTACCTATAGGAAGACAATGTAGTCTAAAAGTGGAAACTCCATTGTTACCCTCAATAAAAGGACACAAATGTGACACAGAACATAAAAAAAAAAAAAAAAATCCAAAAATATCTCAGAGCAGCTGAAAAGATAGCAAATAATTACAGCCATGAGTCTACGGAGAAGAACTGAAGATTAACATATGGAGTCAGAGATACCCAAGCTCATTAAAGTAATACATGTCAGAGGGTCAACCAATTGGATGGTGGTCACCATCCACTGGGTTTTCTTGAAAAGATACAAAACGCCATTGCCACGTTAGATGCCAATTAACCTATCAGTACATTTTAGAGTTGGGGAGGAAATTTGTGCAATCCTTCCATACTGCATAGTGTGAGTCAAACACAGGACCTGAGTGCTGCCAAGCTAGAGGGCTAACCACTCAAGCACCAGGCTAGCTTTCCTACTATATACTTATAGTTAAGAGCAACAGATAATATCTTAGTACTGCCTTTCACTGTATATACAATATTTTGTAAATCTTTGCTAATTACACTGCATAAAAATTACAAGTATTCCATTATAATACTACAGGTCCCAACATGTCTATGACAAAATAGGTTGTGTTGAGCTATGACACAAAGCTCCTTATTAAATATCACAGGAATCTGTGCTTAGCAAGAGTTTGAGCAATTTTGAGGACAAGAGATAAAATAGCTTGAATATATGCATTCTTGGCTAGGAAACCCTACAGAATCCTAAAACAAAAAATGTATACATACACTGTGTGTATATATATATATATATATATATTTATTGCAAGTTTTAGGAAGAGATTTACAAGAAACTAAAGACATAAAAGTAAGTCGTCTTATATTATATAACATATTAATACTGGGGGCCTTACTGATATTTGCATATGAAAATATGTATATGTAATTAAGGATATTGGTGGAGAATATTGTGTGTTGCATACCGGAGCAAGGTATCTCTGTCCATTTATTAAGCCTCAGTAGATAAAAAACTAAGAATGGAGCGCAGAGTGGGCATGGGGTTGGGGGTCTAAGTCTCTTATTTACCTCTTGACTCCATACGCCATGTTTATTAAAGAGTCCAGCCTGCAAAGAAGGGACAGGAGAGGGAGTGCAATGTTAGTCAATGCCCAGGATTACAGGGGTGGGAGGGGCCACAAAGCTGCTCTGGGTAGTCACAAAGGTACAAAAAAAATATAAAAAAAAATCAACACAAGTGGACTCTATAAATCTAAACATTCACAAACATGCTAACTGATAAGTACCGTAAGTGCCTTGAGTTAGCATAGAATTTAATACTGTTCGTCTAGCAGGAAAGAACACTAAATTCTTTAGCAAAAAGCTAAAAAACCACAACAACAGAAAAGAACCACAAAACTACTATACAAGACTCACAATTTACAACACAAAAATGAAAATGCTAGACAAAGAAATCTCCACTAGACAAGCACTTAAGTTGATTGATTTAAAAAAGTGTTGCCCATGTTATAATTGTTGGTATGAACATATGAACAACACCAGCTCTTCCTGTTTTTCAAATCAGGACCAATGTGCTTAAGAACACAGCTACATACTAAACGTACTTGAACGTCTATCTTTTGGGATGAATGAAAAAAAAAATTGCACAAAAGAAAACATTGATGGGAAGAAGACATCCAACATTTTTGATTATTGATGTATCAACTTTTTGGCTAATGCACCCAAATTAATGCTCATGAAACTGTGAGGATATTCTTTTATGTTCAGATGATTGTAAAAAAAGTTAAAGCTTTTCCATCACTAAAAAAATTTGGCTTACCAAAGACAGTTGCAAGACATTCTGATGGAACAAACCACAGAAGCTGACTGCTGATGTAGCCAGACACAACAATTTAAGGGTCAATGATAAGGTACCACAATACCATGATCTTGACATTTGGATGAGCCCAAACAACAATCTGATGCTTCATCAGTTTGCTTGCTGAAATCTGTTCTATTATTTGGATAGGTATATTAACTAGATCAAGGTTAACACAGGAGTGGGTGAGTCTCTAGCTGACTAGAGAAGACCAAGTAGAAAGACAAGTCAGGAAAGTCACGAATGATAGAACCTGACCTTGGTGCGATGTCAGCATGAAATGAACAATTGACGTGAAGACACAGAAATGATATTCAAGCTTCCAGGCATCTTTACCAACAGTAACCAGTCATGAATAACTGATGGTGAGTTGGCCAAAAGACTGTGGTTCAGAGGGTACAGTAGACATAAGTCAACAGTGAATGCCTCTTAAGCTTGTTGACAAAATAGTCCATAAGTAGGATGAAACGGGATGAACAGTGGCCTAGGATGCTAAATGCATGTTGTAAGTCCATAAATATGTAAGATAGATGCCTAACCAAACATTACAGAGGAAAGATCCCTAAGCAGGTGGGCAAAGATGTAGAAATAATAATGGAATGCCAAAGACCTTTGCTCTTTAAGGTTAAAGAGCATGGTTACTTTAAGGTGGTATTATGACATCACTATGGTACATGAAAAACCACACAGATTGAGTGGTGGATAGCCCCTGGTGTTGAATAATCCATAGATGAAAAAATGATTGAAGAGAACCTGTTTGGTAGTGGCAAATGAGGTTTGGGTGTTGTGCACCAGCATAGGATTGCTAATGATTGGGGTGTCAGCAAAGTAATGAGATGAGTGTTACATAGCCAGTTAGGAGGTGTAGTAGGAAGAGACATAGGGTGACTAGGAGTTGGGAAACAAATTGGAATTGTGATCTAAAGGACTTTCTTCATAACTGATAAGCACTAATATAAGAGAAGAGCCTATTAATGAAGAAAGTAGAACAGACTTGGTCTGTTATGTGTTAGTTCTATGGTATATGGTATGTGGGCATGGAGTGGAAAGGGTTTAGAAAAGAGTCAGGAGAGACTAAGTCAGGGATGAGAATGGGGTGATAGGTTTATTGTAAGGGTGGCTTACCTGAATCTCTGTGTCTGGTGGTGAAGGGGTCCTGTGTACCTCCGGGCTGTGGTCTGGTAAAGGTGGGTAAGCAGGGCCTGACCTGTTTTCTGGCTGGGGTTGTTGGCAAATTTCACTGTGATTGGTTCACTAGCTCCCAGTGGTTTTTGCCCATTCAACCCCTTGATTGCTTCCTCAGCCTCTATCCTCTTATCAAACCGGATGAAGCCCACTCCTCGCGAGACACCTGTAAGTGAGATAACCAGGAATATCATAAGTGTACCTCTTCATAAAGCCATTCTCTTCAACCTCCATTTAAAACCAAGTTCACAGTTTAGATAGTTCCACTCTAAAATAGTAAGTAGCAGTGTCAGAGGTTTTAACCTTTCCCTACTCTGTTCAAAATGGAAAAAAAGCTTTGGCAAACGTTAAACTTTAAAACAAATTTAAACAATTAGTCTTTTCTTTTCAAGAGGAAACTTAGCTAGAAACAAAAGTAAATTGTATCTACATAGAGAGAGCCTTTTAACTGTAAAACGTCTGTCATACCTGTGACTTGGTCGACCAAGATACGAGAGGTGATGATCCTGCCATACTGTGAGAAAAGCTGCTCCATCTCCTTCTGATTCATAGTTTTTGGAAGGCTGCTCACGTAGAGATTGGCATCGCGTATGGAGGCAGAGCTTGGCCGTGCATAGGATACCTGTGTAAAAAAAAGCAAGATACATGGGTGTCAACCTTTTCATTTAGGATGTCTCTAAAGCCAAACAGTTTTTATTTTGTTTTGAATAAAGCAGGGAAGGCTGGAACCCCTTTTAGCTTTTTATGACTGCCTGTGTCTCCACTTGGGAGATTCACACTCTATCTGTCCTAATGACCATTTTTACCAAGACCAAAGGTGAGGAAAAATGTGAAAATTTGGGGTTTTCACAAAAACAGAAAAAAAGAGTAAGTCTTTCAATGGGGACATCGGTTTCATGGACATCCCCCACTTTGGAGACATTTCTTCTCACTTCATGTTGTGTCTACAAAACAGGGAATGGAGGGAAATCTCCCCAATGGGACAAAGACGCAACAGCTCATTAAACTCTACTAGGAGTACAAAGCTTGTATGCATAGACATTTCCCAGTGCTGGACAGAGAACCAAGTCTTACTAGCTCTGACGCCAGGTGGTGGTATAGAAGCACCCCATGCCACATAGTTAACTTTATCTGCTGACTAAATTCAGTTTTTTTGGATGGCACAGACATACTGAAAGATTAATATGTCTTCCTTTATCAAGCAAAGCAAAGTGCGGTATCCCAGTGCAACTAGATTTTAGCTTTACACAGACAGGGCAATGGAAGATGATGAATGATTATTTGCGTTTGATTACTGTGCTTTAAGTATTATGAAATACACCCCAGAAAATGATTTGGGGCCTCAACTGAGGTTTGATCAGATTTAAAGCTAATATCTGATCACCAGCACATTTAAGAGAAAAGAGGAGAGGATTTTCATGAAAAAAGTGGTTGCTTTTGGTTATAAGAACAGTTCTTGGTTTATACACTTTTTTTTGACCATGGAACGTGATGTCCTTTTTGCATAGGCAAGTTAATTGGCATCATGTATGATCCTTTTGTATCACTTGACCCTTCCTTTTAGAATTTAAGTTCTAACCAGCAGGGTCATCTGATTCCTCTTGAATTAAATTGTATTGCAACTTTACTGCCTACCTCCATTTTGTTAAGCGCTGGCCTGGGCAAACTACTGTTGCTACTGTATATAAATCATTCATAATAATAATAATAACTATGAAGAATGACGTCTGTATTGCCCATAGTGACCGAATGCTGGTCATTCCCATAGCTTCGCAAAGGAGGGGGGGGGGGGAGACATTGCACAGTGTGCACAGTTCTACTAGAAACAGACATACCATTTATCCACTGGGTAGGCTCCAATGGGTGGGTATTTCAGTGTAGCTCTACCGCAAAAATGCCTTGTCTCCTATGTGCCTGGTTCACACCATCGCAAAGTGGGCATTGTGCATTGAGCGGGCAGTGTGTGCTAAAAACAAAAGTACAGCAGGCCGTACTTTTTTCAATGCAGCACAGAGCAAGGGAATCCACCGCCTCATGCTGTGTGGCGGCAAATAAAACTTTATGAAATGTCACTATGTGACATTTCAATAAAGTTTGTTACAAAAAAGGAACAGCGTGATGCAATCAGCGCATGGGCACTGCAGTTGTCCAGCCGCATCGTAGCACACACCAGCTGCTACATTGTAATTCAGTGGCTGCTGTGAATGGACCCTGATGCAGACTGCAAAAGGTCGGATCGGTGACCATCGGTGCTGGGATCTTGGCCAACAGTTGAATGGAGGGGTCCAACAATTGGTCTCGCACAGGGGCCCCTTGCAGACTCTGTTTGTCACTGGCTAACACTTGCGAGCATCATCACATGCCTGATGAAGGGGTCCTGCATGGCTTTGAAGCGTTGCACTACTGTTTGTGATGTGATCGTTCTTCAATAAAAAATGGCGTGGACTTAATTGAAGATCTGTAGTGTACTGGCGAGTATTTACATTGTTTCGAGTCATAAGGACACACCAGCAGGTCCTTATATCGTTCCCCACTCCACCCGCCTGATATCTTATCCTGAAACGTTTTACATCTTCATTCATAAATTTCATTCATGACTGTCCGATTAACCCCTTACAGAAATTATTTTGTTTACATTCATCAACCCTTTTAATATTTTGTGCCAAACTGATGCTGATGCTACAATATCAGAAATGCCACAGACCAACACGGCGCTTGCAGCAATGAAGAGGTTAATTGGTTGTTTTCCCCAGAGAGAAAGGATTGTTTGCTGAGCCCCTAGCCACCGTTACCACAGAAAGACTCAGTCGCTCAAGGGAGTCTCCCATGAGCCTTTGCAGCATCAACACTAGGCAGAGCAGATGGAGACAGATCTGATGCAATTGTCTCCATAAACCAAAAGTTTAACGGAAGAAAAAAAAAAAAAAAAAAACATATATTTGACTTCAGATTTAATTTTACAGATTTTCTTTTTTTAAATCTCTGTGTTTTATTAATGCTATTATGCAAAGGGAGAGGAAGTCATGTTCCTCTATGATTTCCTGGGTCACTGGGGAAACTATCTGATTGGATGCTGCCACCCCACGTGACTCTAGCAGCTATCTTGGGTCAGATATGTGTAGGGACGTCACCCATCTGACAGGGACAGTAATTAGCGGCTGGGGAAGGTTCCAGACGAGCAGGCAAAGGACAGGGAAATAGAAGTATGGGTTCACAAAAAAAAAAACATACAGACTTACCTAGATGGCTGCAGCATCAGATGGATGCTGCATCTGTCCCCCACCGGCTCTACACCGAGTGATCAAAGACTGTTGATTGCTCGGTTCTCAGTCTTCAGTGAGCAGAGAGTCGTTGACTCACTAGAATGCCAGGCTGTGGATGGGGCGGAATCAGCTGGCTCAAGCTCTCAGCGGCTTGCTGAGAGGCTGAGCCAGCTGCCAGTCAGGCATCTGTAGGATCCTGACATTATTGTCGAGATCCCTGCAGAGCCTGCAATGGTTCTGTGACTTCAGGCGACAGCAGGCTTTACCGCAGGTCCACTATGAAGCTGAACCAGCTGCTGGTCAGGCTTCTGAATGAATCCCAACATTAATGTTGGGATCCCTGTAGAGCTTGGACCAGCTCTGTGATGTCAGCCAACAGCAGACTTTTGTTGCTCTCAGCTTAATCTGGGACACAGGAGTGCAGAACAAAGTGCACTCCTGTGATCCCCAGGAGAAGTGTGGATAAACAAGCTTTGGACATACTTGTCCTTTAAGCCCAGTGAAGTAAAGCTGGCCATACACTGAGCGAATTTCGGGCTGTTCCTAATGAACCCTCCAAAATTCAATCAGTGAGTGTCCTGGTTGTACTATTTTGCCCGGCATTGTTTGAATGCAATATTGAAGGAGCTGGGCTGCAAATTGTTGGGCGTACAGCATCTGCATCCAATCAGATGCAGGCAGCCTTCATGTATTCTGAAAGTTGATGTTGCCGACTGTCAAAATGCAAGAGACACAGTGGGATATTTGTCCATCCATTCTCTTTGGCATGGATGGAGGAATCTGTTAGATTTCTATTGTTCAGTACGCAGGCTGAGCAAGAGAAATCTATACGAGTATGACTTTAGGTACTATTGTGTAGGCCAGTTTACATTCAGGTTTTCATGTGTCAGTGTATGTCAACTTGTTGAGATCACTCCTGTACAATTTCCTAGTCTGTGTTTAGTTCACTGGTGCACTCTATCTTCAGGGAAAGATAAGTGGACCTCATGCCTTTCCTGCCCTCAGCTTCTGGTGAATTGATCATAAGGAAATTGTTTGATTGGATTGTTTGTTAGATGTTGTACTTCCTAATGACCAACAACTCTGCTACACTTTTGGCTTAGTCCAGCAAAAACTTGCAATTGCCAAAGAGTTCCAATAGCTGGGAAGATGACTTCACTATTTCCTAAAATGGCTTGACAACTTTCTCACTGGACAGAAGGGATGATGATGATTCATTGTCCAATGAGAAGGCTGAAGTTGGAGAGGGAGAATTTTGGATGTTGAATGGGAATGTGGTTTTGAGATCAAACGAACATGAATATCTTTTTCATTCGGAAAAATCCTTTCACCCCAAAATGGAAAGTTAAAAGAAACCATTTTTTCACGCTACATTCGTCAAGTCATCAAATGTACCTGATGAGAATTTTCATATGAACATTCATATGGATATTTGTATGAATGTTTGTTCAAATGTTTTCTACTGTAAGGCCAGCTTAAAGGATAATGCCCCGTACACACGAGCGGAAATTCCGCCAGCAAAAGTCCGATGAGAGCTTTTGGTCCGAAAATGTGACCGTATGTATGTTCCATCGGACTTTTGCTGGCAGAATTCCAGCCAGCATAAGATTGAGAGCATGTTCTCAATTTTTCGCTTGGAAAAAGTTCCGATCTGAAATTTCGACCGTCTGTACCAATTCCGATGCTCGGAAACAATTCGACACATGCACGGAAGCATTGAACTTAATTTTCTCGGCTCATTGTAGTGTTGTACGTCACCGCGTTCTTGACAGTCGAAAGTTCAACTTTGTGTGACCGAGTGTATGCAAGCCAAGCTTGAGCGGAATTCTGTCGGAAAAACCATCCAAGATTTTTCCGACGGAAATTTTACTCGTGTGTACACAGCATAAGTTCACCTTTTTTAACATGTTACAGTCATATCCAGGGTGTAACATGTAACATGTTACAAATTCAGCAGGCCCCCGCACCCTCCCGTTTTGACAGTGAGTGGGCCATCTTCTCCCCCTGCTGGCTGTCACAACCAAAAAAAAAAACGCGGCCTCGTCATCTATTTACAGTGTTTTGTGAATAGGAAAACTACAAGTTCTGACAGGCCTTTGTAGCTGTCGGCTTGTAGTCCTCAATTAATTACCAGGGCTGTTGATCGCATTTACACAGTAAATTATTCTATATATTTACTGTGTAATGGCTGAGGGATCTATCAATCTCCATTTATTTCTGTAGTGATTACCTCTAAAAGTCAATAGAAAAAATGTAATTTAGCAAACTGAGGCAGTAAAGCGTATCGGCATCAACAAAAATTGCTACGGTTGATATGCTTGATTATCTCAATCTGCTAAATTACATTTTTGTATTTTAAAGGAACCATTTGCACGGCTCCACCCATTATCCTACATTGGGGAATAAAGGACCTGTTTTTTGGTGATGACTTATAAACACCTTCTGTTTTGGGAAGGCATTGCCATACTGCAAGAATTATTTTTCAAATTTTCTGCAGCAATAAGTATCAGCTAATAGGTGTAATCATTAAACAACAGCTGCTATCTAAGATGCTCTCCGCCAGTAAAATACAACACGTATCAGCTGTAGTCCTTGATGACCCATGTCACTTTCATTAGGAATAAGTGACACTGACAGCACATTAAATCCATCGCTGTGCGGGGTCACAATAGGTCCAGCCCCTCTTTTCATTATCTCTGATTAGGTTACTTTTTGGCTTTGCGAGACTTTTATCCTTTAACTTTTTCCTGCATTGCACTGATTTGGCCTTTAATGGCAGCAGCTGGCTTCCTGTCCCAACCTATACTACACCCCCCTCCATTGAGATAATCTCCAGGGGCAATACCCCATAATTAGCCCGAGAGTGGACAGATGGCTGAGTGCTTTTGTCTCTTCCCCAAGTCCCCTCCTTCCCTTCCCTCCCTATTCACAGCATCCCTCTCCCCAAGGGGGCGACATCTGAATGACAAAGGCAAGACAAAAGAATGTTCTTCCATCTTGGTGGACCTGCTGCCTGAACGATATGCTGTGACCTTAAGAGAGAAGGTATACTGCTTGGAGGGCATCTGTCAGTCTGCCATAGGGGAGGGGGAGGCATATCTTATTTCTTTGTTTCACTGATGGAAGGGGGGGCGACAATCTGTTCCAGACAATTCTGTATGTATAGAATTGTACATGACAAAAAAAATATATTTATCTGTCTTATTAACTTTTCTATCTAGCCTTTATTTTTTAAGACTGTAAGCTCTTCTGGCCAGGCTTCTCATCCCAAGTGTTTCCTGCCTTTGTGTGCACTATAATGTTATCATTATAGCACCTTCACATCAAACATCTATCTTTATATCCCTACTATGTATTTTTCTACATATGTAAACCTATCTATCCAATCCATGTCTATATCTACCCTTAAAATACACATACGTAAAGTGCATAGTGCTCCAATCCAAAAATTCATTCATTATTCAAGTGCAAAATCCACAACTAAAAGTGTCCAGTGCAAAAGTGCTCAATGTCCATCTAATTTCACAGAAACATTCACATTTGAAGGGTTCCACAATAGTCCCACAAATACTTTTATCTTCCACTCTACTATAGCTTTCATATATGGTGCTCCTTCAATCACTGTGTGAAACCTCCACTTGCACAATCCACTCACCAGATTTTTAGACCCACTATTACAGGGTCTGTATGTGTTCCATAAATCTAAGGGTTCCACCACTCCTCCACTTATGGGGATCTTCCTCTCCACCTCAAGGTTTCCACCACTCCTCCACTTATAGGGATCTTCCTCTCCACCTCAAGGGTTCCACCACTCCTCCACTTATAGGGATCTTCCTCTCCACCTCAAGGGTTCCACAACTCCTCCACTTATAGGGATCTTCCTCTCCACCTCAAGGGTTCCACCACTCCTCCATATATAGGGATTCTCCTGTCCACCTCAAGGGTTCAACCACTTCTCCACTTATAGGGATCTTCCTCTCCACCTCAAGGGTTCTACTACTCCTCCACATATAGGGATCCTCTTCTCCACCTCAAGGGCTCCACCACTGTTCCACTGCAGGGGGTTCCACCACTCCTCCTTCTCGGAGGTTCCACCACCACTGCTCTCAATAAATCCAGACCAGTTTTCCACTCTTTTACCGATATAGGAATTTACTATAGCGATTTATCTATATCGACTTTTTCTGATGGTCACATTTTGTGAATAACTGCAGCAGCTTAAATAGGTTACTGAGTTGTAGTGCAGGCTTTTAACTACATAACATATCTATATTTGTATCTACTCATTTCATCTATATCCATTGTACATGTGTCTGCTGTTTCTCTCTGCTATAGTCATGTTTATACATCTACAGTAATCCATATCTATATTTTTATTTACACTATCTATATTTCTTTATATCTCCTGTCTATGCATCTATTACATGTCTGTCTATCTATCTATCCCATGCTTGTTTACTAGGGAGGTAAACAAGCAATAGACAAGGAGCATCACATCTGAAAATAGTCATATGAACCTGGTCTAATTTATTCCTTGATTGTATTTTCCCATCTGTGAGACATAAAGCTGGCATACAGGGAAGGCTCACCTTACATTTGAAGCTATGTCATTGTCATTGCCATTCATGGTCATTGTGTCGTTCAGTTTGATTCCAGCTGAATTTTGTTAGTGCAGTTTGGAAGTTGCATATTAAAACATCAAGAAGAACTTGCTATATTGCCCCATAATAATCAGTTAGAACCCCTTTATATGCTGCTAGAGCATGTGTGGGAATACAAAGGACATAACCAGTTGCTATGATCCAGCTCTATGAGCTGTATTCTCATACATGTTCACACACAAAGACCACTACAGAAGAAGACAACAGATTGGTTGGCGTGAGTTACATTTCTCATTCTTTGGTGTCATCCCTCTTGCTCACCTTGATGGTCTTAGTCTGTAGCTTCAGCCCGTTGAGGGTATTAATGGCCTTATCTGCATCATTGGGATCCACGTAATTTACAAATCCATATCCTAAGCTCTGACCTGTGAGGAGGGAGAAAGAAAAGGAAAGTGTAAGGGGTGTCATGACAGAGAGTCCTGTCACACACAGATAAAGAGATCTCCACAATTGCTAGTGGCATTGGAAGGGCAAAGGTCCCCCGACAGACAGCTCTGTGTACACAACAAAGGGGGACCACCTGCCTCTCCATGTAGAGAAGCAATATGCGTCATCAGTCAATAGCAATCAAACCCACTTCACTGAATGAATGGAGAGCCCAGCTCCTAAAACAATCCAAAGATTTCCTTGCAAGCAGAGTCCATGGAAGATGCTGTTAGCTGCACTTTGCAGGACCTGACTACAACCAGATTCAGATGATGCAAAGCTGCTATTTTAGTGTATAAGTAGATGTTGTCTTGTGTACAGTAATTTTACAAGGACATAGGGCCCATTTACACTTTGTGTTGCAGTAACATGTTACATGTGCTGCATTTCGGTGCTTTTGATTTTGACATCTTGAACGGCACTCCATCGCACTAATGCAGTGCACCTCCCTTGTTGCATGCTGCATTATACGGCAATGCTTTCGAGTGTGTTGCTTTCGAGAAGATAGCTCATGATGAATTTTAGGTGTATTGGCAGTCCAATATTTTCAATGAGCTGCCTTAATGCAAATGCACGCTAATGCACGACTTAAAGCAGAACTAAAGGATTAACCTAACTTTGTCTGTACCAGTCCAGGTCCAATGCCGGCACTGGCATCTTCTCCCCAGATGCCAGTCTTCAGGCATTTCCATGACTGGGCTTTAATCTGGCTACTACACACTAAGTTTGATCTGTCCTGGCCCTGGCCCTGCCTGTCGCCAGTCTTCCATCTGGCATTCTTCAATGAAAAAATCAAAGGAGCCAGACAAACGATTGTTAACCAAACAGCAGCTGCATCCAATCAGATGTAGCCATTGTGCAGATATTCTGACAGCCACAGGTGCCAGCTGTCAAAATACAAAAGCAGCAGTGGGAGATTTGTCTGTACGCACTACACAGGGTGGATGGAAGAACCTGTTAGATTTTTTATAACTGTGTACAGCCAGCTTTATTCTTTTAATCTAAATGCTGATAGATATTAATTCATGGGCAACAAAGGGTGGGATTAAATTATTCTCATAATTATGTGTTTATCCAGTAAGGAAGCAGAGTATTCCAATCAGTGAGTGAGGGGGGGGGGGGGGTTGGGGCGTATACGTAATTTCAGATACCACTGGTGGCTTTTCATGTGGCTGGCTCACATCACAGGTCTTCACAGATGAATATTTGACACCTGCAAGGCTATTCATTTGTGTTTATGATAGCACAGACGTAGATTTGAGTATTTGAGTACAGCAGCACCCAGCCATTCATATCTAAGCCTGCATTCGTACCTGAGCAGAGTGTAAGCAAATCGTTTTTTTTCAGGCATTTTTGAGGCTTTTTACAAGCGTATTACAAGCACCTTTACATGTGTATCAACCTTCAGGCAAAGGGAGGCGAGCAGTTCTTTATCCATTGAATCCCACCGAATGTGCATTTATAGGTGCTCCCATAGAAGTGTATAGGGCCAAAAATATTTGAATACAGCTTATGTACTTTTTTGAGTGTAGGGCATAGAACGCAGGGCAACTGAATTAACATGGGTGATTAGAAAGAATGGGATTCCACAAGTTGAGCATAGTCAGGTATAGGGAAATTAGAAAAAAATGTCTCAAGTTTGAATAAGGGCTTTGGAAGGCTGTTCCTGGGCTTCCTGGGCAGGGGTGATAAGTCAGTACATTGAACAGGCTCAGTCACCAATGCGCAAGAAGCCTAAAACTTTTATGAGCTTTTAGTGATTTGGCTTACATATACTTCAACCCCTGTTCTATTTAATAAAACAAATGTAAAAACAATTTTTAAAAAGTTTTGGATAGAGTAGGGAAGCGTTAGATAATAAGTATATTATTAACGGCTAATTTTATAGAACCTTAAAAAGCCGGTCTTGATAGGTTCCTTTTATACATCTGATAACTTGCTTCCACTAGCTAGCCCCACCAGTTATGTGCCCTCTGGAATGCCCGTGGGCCAGTTGATAACCTCCCATGGCTTCCTATACCATTTCTATGCCAACGACACCCAGATCTATCTCGCTGCTCCCCAGCTCACCCCCTCAATCTCTGCACATGTCACAAATGTACTGAGCAACATATCAGTATGGATGTCACACCATTTACAAAAGCTTAATCTAAAAAATAGCTTGTAATATTTCCTCCTCCCCAATCCCCCCCCCCCCCCAATGACTTTATAATTGAGATCAATAGCACAATTATTGGTCCCTCCACACATGCTAAGGTGCTAGGTGTAATCCTAGACTCTGACCTCTTCTTCGGGTCACTACATCCAATCACTGGCTAAATCTTACCACCTTAACCTCTGCAACATTTCCAGAATTTACCCTTTCTTAACTAACGACACCACAAAACAAATTATTCACTCCCTTGTTATTTCCCGCCTTGACTACTGCAACTCCCTCCTCACTTGCCTACATTTGCACAGACTATCTCCTCCTCTTCTGTCTATCATAAATGCTGCTGCTAGACACATATAGCTTACTAACCGATCCATGGCTGCGGCCCCTCTCTTCCAATCCCTTCACTGGCTTTCACTAGCCCAACGTAAAAAATTCAAAATACTAACCACAACATACAGGGCCATCCACAACATCACCCCCAGCTACATCACCAACCTCATTTGCAGATATCACCCAAATTGTCCTCTTTGCTCCTTCCAAGACATCTTGCTCATTAGTTCCCTTGTTACCTCTTCCCATGCTCACCTCCAGGACTTCTCTAGAACCTCTCCCATTCTCTAGAACTATCTACCCCAGTATGTTCGGTTAGCTCCTACCCTGTCGGCCTTTAGGCGATCCTTGAAAACTCATATATTCAGGGAAACCTATCCAACCTCCACCTAAAAACTATTCTTCGGCCACCTATACCAGATCATCCCCCACAGCTATTACCTTTTGTACCACTTTCCTCCCCCTGTAGATTGTAAGCTCCATGAGCAAGGCCCTCCTATTCTTTCTGTATTGAACTATATTGTAATCGTACTGCCTCTCTTTGTATTGTAAAGCACTGTGCAAACTGTTGGCGCTATATTAATCCTGTATAATAATAATACATGTCAGTGCATATACTAAAACCTACAGTACATCGCTGGAGCAGCTAGTTCCACCTTTTATCTCCCCTTTAGCTTTATTGTTCTGGGAGAGGTTCTCTTTGAGCAATTCTGACGCTGCTGAGACACAACTGAAAAGATAATTTCTTTACATTTCTGCTTTACCGAAAAGAAATTCTAGAACATAAGAAGTGGATGCTGGCTTGCTAATCTAATAATCTCTTCTTTTTTTTTAAAAGCCCATGGCATGTGAAACACAAAAAACGTGCAACAGGTGTGCACAAGCCCTCTAAAATCAGAGGGCCTTGCCCTGATCCCCCGGGGCCTTAGGCTCCAGATGAGAACTGGGGTACTTTACACTTGGTCCATCTGGCCGAAACCAGACAGACCCCTTCTCTGGAGGGTCTGCCGAAACAGACCCACCCAAGTACTTGGTGGGGCTCCCCCGAAGGGAGACCCCATGAGAGAGGGTGAACCAAGCCAGAAGGCCATGTCCACCGCTTCCCAAGACTTTCAGGGCAGGCCCAAGGACCTACACCCTACCAGTCACACGTGCAAAAACCGTGTACAAACATAAAGATACAAAAAGTGACAAACAAGGGCTTAAATAAAAGAAAGTGGGGGAGAAGGAAGTGGAGAGGAGAGTGAAAAGTGGTTATTGTGTGAAAATGTAATAATCTCTTTGTTTAGCAGCTGCTCATAGAATGGTCATAATAAGGAAATGGGAAGATGATGAGATTACCAGTAAATGCGACTAATGGGATCTGTAACATACTGATGGGAAGATCAAAGAAAAACGAAAATCTGGTCCCTGGAAAAAGGAGTTACGACCCAAAGCGAAACAAAATGGATTCTATCTGTGCTTTGTCTACTGTAGTTTAAAGCTGAAGTTTAATCTGCATATATTTTGCCTTCCCTTGTTTCTCCATTCTTTTCCCATCAACATGCTAATGAAACATTTAAATAAAAATTCTGTTTTTATTCACCTTATTTTAGACACAGTGACGTCACCAATGGGTCTCTGTACATTAAACCTGTCTCGTGCCAAATACTGCTTTGAAGGCTTGCAGATAACATTCTAGCAATTACATACAATGCAGTTCTATCAAGGGAGAAACCCAAAGTTCCCAACATTTTGTAACGATTTTCCAGCCCAATTCAACTCTGAGAACTATAGAACCATCCCACCACCTCGTAATTCTGGAGTTGAAGAGACGTGGTATTCTATAGTCCTTTCCTAGGGTGCCAGCACTGCTTCTCCATTGTCACCCTAGTATGGGAAAATGGGAAATGTGTTGCTGGCAGGATCAGAGGTGAAAACAAAGACAAAAAGAAAATTAATGCAGCCACCACATCTAAGGACTGGTAAGCAGTAATATATAAAAGTCTGTCCTTGGGTTTAGATACACTTATCATGGCAGATTGTCTGATTTTTTACCAACCCCCTGCCCCTCAATACCAATGTCTTTAAAAAGCCATTTGTAAACAAACCATTTACCCCCAGCCATCCTGTGGGGTATAGGTGATGTCCCCATACCTAATGGCAATGCTGGAGGTTCCAAGTCCCATGAGAATACACTCTAGCCTGTAGCAAGAGTGCATTCTTGCAGGATTTTCGAATTCATTAGTTTGGTGACATCACCCATGTGTCCCACAAGCACCGAAGGCCCAGGCCGAGATGGTGAAAGAAAGGCTTGTTTACAAATGGGTTTTGCCATGGAAGAGATGAACGCTTCTATAAACTGACCATATAACACAACTATTTCATAATTTCAGAAAGAAAAACAGTCCTTAAAAACAAAATAGGGCCTGGTTTTCGAAAGTTTAGTGAAAAGAGATAAGGCTAGGTGATGTGAATCTGATTAACTATACTGTCATGTGCAATATAGCGTAATCATATAGTGGTAATCATGTAAAATATTCCTCTTGCCTATTGGACTATTGGATGTAAGTTCGTGTTACACAATATTAATAAGTACAGTATATTAGTATCTCTCCAGATGGTTTAAGGTAACTTTTATGAGGAATATAGAAAACCATTGTTGACCCCTCCCTCTGAAAATGCTAGCTGTTATATTAATCCAATTGCTTCCATTAGGACTTTCCTATATTTCATGCGGTTATGACCTTCTAGTACCTGATATATGCTATTTGGATATGAGCACAGACTCTTTTTTTCCAGTTCTA
This sequence comes from Lithobates clamitans, assembly GCA_037952925.1. Taxonomy (NCBI): domain Eukaryota; kingdom Metazoa; phylum Chordata; class Amphibia; order Anura; family Ranidae; genus Lithobates; species Lithobates clamitans. The sequence goes on along the minus strand of JBBGZY010003137.1, from coordinate 199,479 downwards.
TTTGATCCTATCTTAATGTTACACTAACAATTTATGCAAAGTTTTTTTTTTCTACTATGTGAATTGCATTGTAGCATCAAAATGAGAATAACGCTCTCCTAAAGTAAATGCATACGTTCGCTTTGAGCTTTGCCATTCTGCTAGGTTACATAAAAGTACATTTATGTGATATTGTTTTAATCAGCAGACTTTGATGGCTTATTTTGGGTTTAAATAACTGGGGGTGCACAAATTACATAAATGTTGCACTGGGAAACATTACAGGAAAAAATATTTTATTTGCATTTTTCTAAAATTCTTCAAAAAAACCCCCCCCAAAAAACCTCCACAAAATAAATATATATTTATAAAAATCTGCTACTAGATTAAAGCTGTGTCTGTCCCAAAATAAAACATATATAATAAGTGATATAGGCTAGATTACAACCATAAAAGGGCATAATGTGTGGAACCAAGATATCTCTGAAACAGAAAAAATAAGCTCTTGGACTCAAAATGTGTTTGGTTCAGCAGGGACCAGCCAAATGTAGATTCATGTAGGTTAAACAGAAACTGATCTACCAATCAACTTCTGTACAACCGCTCCAGTTGGAAAATGTATAGGCTAGACAAATAGGGATCACTTTAAATTAGATGGCCAGCCTAGATATGATTATCATATCCCTGAGGAACCTTGCCATAAAAGATTCAGCCATACATGTGTACAGACAGATCTAATAAATCTAAACGTTTAGGGTGAACCTTTGAGGGCAGCAATATGGGAGTTGCCACTCCCAACTTTCCTTTAAAGGTGCAGACTACTGGACTATTATCCCAATATACTTTAACTATCTGGTAGTATATGTTCCTTACATTGAGGTGTCTGCTTGGAATATTCAGAAATTGAACGCCTTGGCGTCTTATTTGCAATCTTTCACACTCGGTAGGTCCATCTATGCTTCAATAACATTCCTTGATTGTAAAAATTCCCTTTTGATAATATTTAATATAAAAACAAGTGTATGTTTGTACACCTATATTTTGACAATTTGTAATTAATTGTAATTTACAAAAAACTTTCAAGTATTTAATCCCTATTCTGTTGTTGTCTTTTTTCACTATTTCTAATCATTTCATACAGCACTCTAGAAGCTCCTGAAGAAGCTCATTCAAAGCGAAACATGTAGAGCAGTAGTGTCTGTATATGTATATGAAATGAACTTGATATGCAACAAGGGATTTTTTATGATAATGTTTTTATTGTTTTTAATAAAACATATTTTTTGTAATTAAAAAATACTATTCTTTTTTTCTGACACCTTTAAAGTCCTGCAACTTTCCTTTTTTCATGTATTCTTCATAAAAATTGGGATGTGGTGTCCACTCTGATCTCGCAGCCCAAATTCTCTTTATTATATCTGGCAGTAGTTATTTACATTCAACTGGACTTGTTCTGTAATGGTGTAGACATTTCCTAGCTTGCCCAAGCCACTGAACTTCTGAAGAACCAAATAAGTGGCTTGGAGAAGCTATGAAAGGTCTTCAGTACTACAGAATGAGTAAAGTTTCATGTAACTACTACTTAGGGTTGCCACCTCATCCCTTTAAACCCGAAAACACATATTAATTAGACAGGATCTGTGACTAATTAAGGTGGTAATTAAACTCACTTGGTGCCTAATCTGCATTAAATTAGCATCAGGACCTGTGCAATTCATATGTTCGTGTTTAAAGGGATGAGGTGGCAACCCTACTACTACTTCCGAAATAGCTTGTAAAAATGATTATATCTCCATCTTCAAAGTACATCAGCATGATCGGTAATTTGTAAAAGATTTTAAATAAAAGAATGAAGAATGTGGTATACCTAGAGCACTTGACCACCAGACCAACCCCCGCCCCCCACCTTGCACCTCCCCCCTTTCTTTCTCCTGGCAGATGTGTGATGTCCCTGGTGCGGGAGCATCGCTCAAGGTCCTCTGAGCCTGCTCCCTCACTTGTACGAGTTGAAGCTTGGGCCATTCAGCCCTTCGGCTGTATTGTGTGTGCGCATGAGCTCGGATTCGCGCATGCACTTTGCGGGTGATCAGACCCGGTGACGTCACACGCAGCCGATGTTCGGCACGTGTGTTAGCCGCCAGGTTGGGGACTATTTAAGCAGGCATTCGCCTGCTGTCTAGTTGCAGTGGATGCCAACTCCAGGGGGGAGGATATACCAGACAGTGGCAGAGTCAGGTGAGTCTTGATGTTCTGTATACATCGCTGCTACAACTTGAGATGGATCTTTTGCTCCACAGCCCCTCTCCCTGTTTACACAGGTTTTGGGGTCCGGTATATGTCTATACATCTGTCAGTGTGATTCCCCCTTTGCATTTCAGACTGTGTGCTTCGGTTTGTGGCTCTTTTTGAAGTCCACAATTGATCCGCTTGGCTGTGCATATTACAGGGGTTTACATGTAGATTTCAATCCTGATTTCTTTGCTTGCCCTGCCCTCCCTGGATCTATGCAAGCAATCTTGGTTATTTCAGGTTAGTCACTTAGGTACTTGAGTACATCCCCCCCCCACCCACCCCTACCCCCTTCCCCCTCCTTTTTTCCTTCCCCTTCTTCCCTACCCCTGCCTTTCTTTCCTCTCCTTCCCTCCCCCCCCCCCTTTACCCCTCCAACAACCCCCCCCATTTCCCCTTTTCAACCCAGCCCTATATGTTGCAATTGTACTATCATGTATATTCTTTATACTTTTTATTATAGCTACCTTTATCTTCCACTTGTAACTGTCCCCCACCTCCGATGTAGGGGAACGTTGGCGGTGTTGCGACTCCGGCTGTATGTGGGTTCATTGGTAAGCGGCAGTCTTTGTTTTTCCCTTGCTTCCCCACTATAATGGCAATAATCATCATATATCTTTGTGTTACTGTTATTTTTGATTACCATGTGTAATTCTATCAATCCATTACAGATATTATTCTCTTGATGAAGCGGTAAAGTTGTATAAATAAAAATCTTATTTTGTATAATCATTTTGTGTATTTTGTCCAAACTGGTACCGAGATAGTCCATCCCTTACTGTGTATGGGTGACCTGTTGGGGACTGGTCTCCCTTTCTCCATTTCTTACACCACCCCCTGCTATATAAGACAATAATGATCTTAAAATAAAATGAATAATAATAATGCCCATAAAATAAGCACAGACAGTGAAAACCTGTTGGGGACTGGTCTCCCTTTTTCCATTTCTTACACCACCCCCTGCTATATAAGACAATAATGATCTTAAAATAAAATGAATAATAATAATGCCCATAAAATAAGCACAGACAGTGAAAACCTGTTGGGGACTGGTCTCCCTTTTTCCATTTCTTACACCTTCCCCTGCTATATAAGACAATAATGATCTTAAAATAAAATGAATAATAATAATGCCCATAAAATAAGCACAGACAGTGAAAACTGTACTGTCCTCATACACTGGTGGTCAGTGGAAAACTGCACCTGTACACTGGCGTTAAGTGAAGAAGTGACCCATCACATTTTATGTCAGTGGAAAATTGCCCCCTTACATTTGTGGTATTGTAAGTGGGAGACAAATCTGCCACTGCTCAAAAAACCCCTAGCAACTCCAGTAGGAACCCTAGGGTTCCATAGAACCCTAGCTTAGAAACCCTATGCTGAGGCATTGACTTGGAACACACTGATTAGAAGTTCTTACTTCACTCTGACACTGGCAGAAAGTGTAGATCCATCACATCGTATGTCAGTGAAAAATTGCCTTCTTACATTGGCATAGTTCCCATATGTCCCTCATTTCAAGGGACTGTCCTTCATGCAAACCAAAGTCCCCCTGTCCCTCTTTCCTCCTTATTTGTCCCTCATTTTTGTATGATCCATATAGTTGTATATAAAATGCAGTACTTATATATAAAAAAATATTTTACAGTGCTAAACCATCCAATTTCCAAATTGCTGCATTTGTAAATTCCAAAAGTCAATATAAGGGAAAAGTAGTGGTGAAAAAGCACTTGTGCATTTCACCAATCTTTTTTTTTTTTGGTACATTTCTTCTTTAAGGTAGGTGTCCTATACCTACATACTTTTGTTAGTAGATGTCCCTCATTCCCATTTCAGAAAGTTTGAAGGTATGCATTGGTGGTCATTGTAAGTGGGAGACAAATCTGCCACTGCTCAAGGAACCCCTTGCAACCTCTGCCGAAACCCTAAGGTTTCAAAGAACCCTAGTTGGGAAACTCTATTCTAAGGCATTGACTTCTATCATGAGTTGATTAGGAGTTTTTTTTCACTCTGACTTTCTAATCTGTATGTTTGCTCCAGGTCAGTGACTCAGAAAGTACTACAGCCAGGGACAGCCCGGTAATTAGTATTCTTAGAACAAGGTCAGCAATGTAGGCCCCAGGTTTCCGGAAAATATATTTTCTTTACAAACCTAAACAAAATTCTTCCCTTATCTGAAAGGCTTTCTGGTAATAATTCAAAGATACATAGAAGGACTTATACTTGCAAAAAAGAAAAAGTATTTGATATTGTGTGCAAGGCCTTAGAACAGTGTTTCTCAACTCCAGTCCTCAAGGCGCACCAACAGGTCATGTTTTCAGGATTTCCACTATTTTGCACAGGTGATTTGATCAGTTTTCACTGCCTTAGTAATTACCACAGCCGTTTCATCTGAGGAAATCCTGAAAACATGACCTGTTGGTGCGCCTTGAGGACTGGAGTTGAGAAACACTGCCTTAGAATACATGCCAATTTTCCCATTAAGGCAGTGGTCATCGAACCCTGTCCTCAGGGCCAACTAAAAGGCCAGGTTTGCAAGATAACTGCAATACATCCCAGGTGATATCATTTGCTGCTCAGTGATTGCAGTATTCTAGTCTGCATCTCCCCAAGGTAATACATAAAACGTGGCCTGTTAGTGGGCCCTGAGGACAGAGTTGATGACCATTGCATTAAGGGACACTGGATAGCCCTGTCTAACTTCTGAAACATTTGCTGCATGCTCCTGTTCTTCCTTTCACCCTTTGGAGCGTTTTAAAAAACCTAGTATTTCCAGGTACAGGGGAGCATATAACATCCTTATCTCCCACCATGTAAAGCTTAATGATTGAATGGGCACTGACCAGGTCCGCATCCTTTGTAGGATCCGACACAAACCATCACAAAGCTTACAGGGGGTGGCTGGATGGGGCAACAGGGGAGCTCACGGAAAGTATTAGTGTGTGTGTAGGCAGGACAGAATTTAAGAAACCCTGTCACTTTCTCAACTCAACTAGGCACACGGGTATTTATTATTCTTAGCTTATGAGCACTAGTAAAGCATCTGATATGGCATTGGCAAGCATATGCAAATCTTCAAGCAGCACTCTTTAAGCCCTTGAAGTAGTCAAACTTCTTATTACCTGAAAGCACAGCCAACATTTTATAACATAAGAAACCCTGCAAAAGATCCAAAACCTACCCTCAGCTAATACATATTATTGACCACTAAATGGCACTCTTAATTAGTTATTCATAAGTAAAACAATATTATAGCAGTGCAGACCATTGTTGACATTGTTGACCCCTTAAAGCACCCTTCAGCCCCAGTCCAGTAGTGTTGAATACACACCTTAAAGTGGGAAAAAAAACCCTAACTATAACTATTCCTAAAAAAAAGTTTCCTCCCTCCTCGTTCTACCTGTCCTGCCTAAACGGTATAAAAAAATGGTGTGTGTATGTATTTTTAATCCGTTACGGTCATGTGATGCTGCGGCTTCAGCATCCCTGTGTCGGTGAGCTACTGCTGCAGGGAAGAGGAGGGAGCTCTGACAACTGCAAGGCCATGGGAGCCTATGGGTGATGTCTCCCGGAATTCACAGCTATTGTCGAGCACTCCACAGAGCTGTAGGATCACTTGACTGGACCAGAGCAGATTGTAAATAGATAAGTACACAAGTCTTTTTTTATACAGGTTAAGCAGGAAAGGTAGGAGGAATGGGGGAAGAACGTTTTTTTTTTAAGAATAGTTAATGTTTTCTTCAACTTTAAGTGGAGTGCTGGGAGTTGAGTTCTGCTTTAACTAGAAATGATTATAGAAAGTAAAGAGGCATCATGGTGTCCATGATGTTTTCGATGGAAGATGAATGACATGTAACATAAAAATGATGTGCAACTCACCTGTAATTTTGTCTCTGACCAGCTTGCAAGATTCAATTTCTCCAATACTGCCAAACAGGCTCTTGAATTCCTCCTGTGTCATGTTTTGTGGAAGATAGTTGACGATCAGGTTGGTTTTGCTGTCGTCTGCGGCCCCATTTGTGCCGTTGAGGATGCCCACGCTGCCGGGACCATTACTGGCCTGTGTTTCCATGGTGCTGATTATCTGCTGGAGAGAAGAGAAGAAGAGGGAAGGCAAGACGTCAGCATCCATCAATAAAATGCCTGAGTTGGTCATGTCAGCCATGACGGTGCAGTTCATATTATGTCATCTAGGAAATGGATGAAGTCATCTTTAATGGCCATAAAGTCATTGGTGGTCTTGTTAGGTTCCTATTACTGATTACATAATTGGATTCAGTAAAGCTTGTGATATCAGTGCACATTACCAGAATGTAAGCTCATCAATGTTCCCGTCACCAACTAATGTTAGTCAGGACACATTCATCAGGATGAGTCATTTGTATTACTCTATCAAATTAAAGTGCTTAGCCCAACCAAAACAAATTTTTCTGTTATGGGTGGCCAATAGTCAGATGAATCACTCACTGCTTTTTTATATTCTAGGAAGTCCCTCAGGAGACCACCCCACCAGGAAACCTGTCACACCTATTGAAGCTGGCCTCCAGCCTTCCTCTCAGTCTTGCATAGTTGTACAGGCCCCTCTCCTGTACTGAAATAGCTTACTCTGATTTCACTGCACACTGTGAGTTCCGCCTCATTTCCTGGCTAGAGGAAGTCCAGAATCATCTAGCACTTTACTCCCCAGGCTAATTTTCACTGGCCCACCCATTCCATTAATTGGAATTCAGTTCTTTAAATCATGGAGTCTAAGCATCACATATGGGCATTACGATAGCTTCTTATTTTCAGTATGATATGTACAGCACCCTGACAGCTCCTCCCACCATCCTTAATCTGCCCGCATTGCATTGGGAAGCACGGAGATTCAGTGACTATGTCACCGGGTCTAAAATAAGGTATGTAATGAAAACAGGTAGGCTTTATTTAATCATTTCATTATCATTTCGATGACAGGGAAAAGGGGGAACCAGGAAAAACAAAATAAAAGCAGAATAAACTTCTGCTCTAGACTGTTTATACATTCCTAAAAAGCATTGAGAGCTTTAAAACAAACCAACCTTTCTAGCTGCTATAAAGTTATTTATTTTCGAAGAATACACAGACTCTGAAGACTCTAATGTCCCACCCTTTGCCAGTGCAGCTCTAATTTCATTGGCCTCTTCAGCTAAATTTTAAAACTTTGGTTGTATACAGTGAAATAATAGCCCTGGGAGTTGGGTGGGGTGTCTGTTAAAGTCATTAACATGGGGGTACAGTAAAGCCTAGCACACACTAGCAGGTTTTTTTTCATTCAACCAAACGGGCTGTACGAAAAAAAAAACTGAAGAGCTCAGGAGAAGATCCTGTACTAACAATCTGATGCTAGTACACCGATCACCTCAGTGAGGTTTGGTGTTCTGACAAGGGAACGCCCCCCCGCCAGAACACACCAGTCAGCCATTGGCTGAGAGCGCTGATCGGATGCCGCTCGGCAGACCTTTTTAGTCATACTCCTTCGACAGAAGCTGAACGTATGGCTGGCTTCTGTTGGACTGGCTGCTGTGCACATGGGCCGAATGTTGGCCGGTTTCTATTGAACCAGACCACCCAATATTTGGCCTGTGTGTAAAGGGCTTAAGGCTATGAGCACCAAAGGGAGAAAAGCAGCTTTGAGTTCTCAAGTGTCCATATTTCCATGTTCTCCTGGAATTGCAAAATACTGTCCAATTCACTGGTTTCCTCTGGTGGGTGTTTACAGCAAAATGCGGGATGCATCAATTCCTAAATAAATATAGTCTAACGTTGGCATATGGGCAGTCACAGCTTGACCTTCCAGCCAATTTTGGCTGCTCACAAAATTATCCCAACTTCCCCATCCACCACCTAATACCAAACTCTGGTTAAAATCTGGTCATTTATAGATACACCTTGAGGCAGAAACGATCACTTCTGACATTGGAAGCCAACAGAGATTTTGGAGCTTGATGGATCATCTCTGAGTGACCCCAACAATCCAAAAATAGCATGGCATGTAAGTTCTGTGTCTATCCAGTTGGAGCTCACAAAGGGCTGAGGGCATTCTCTCTGTCCCCATGTGACAGTGTTGGGCTAATTACCAAGCTCAAGCTTTGTCACATAGAGTAAGTCACACATTTCTCCATACCTGAAGGAGGTATGGGGTAGTTTCTTCAACACTTCCGTCTTCCGGAAAGAGCAGAAGGGGAGCAAAAGGAAGATGAGCATGTGGGGCCAACACCAGGATTAAAAAAAAAAAAACACACCCTTGCAGTGGGGAAGGGGGTTGGGGTTGCTTACCATACACCCAATACGAAGAAATGTTACCAGCGCACCAAGGATTCCTCAAACGAGTCCAAAGCTTTAATACGTGGTCACATGGTACATACAAAGGCAAAGTTTTGTAGCCATGTTGGGCCCCTTTGTCAGGTCACTTGCCTGATGAGGTGGCCTCATGTGGCTCCAAAACGCTGCCTCTGTATGTACCATGTGACCACGTAATAAGGCTCTGGACCCGTTTGCAGGAATACCTGGTGCGCTGGTGACAATTCTTCGCATTGAGTGTCTATGGTTCCCAGCCTGGGGTCACTGCAGCACCCACCAATACTGTATTGTGATTGGACTTTTTACCATACACCCTCAATCTGGCCTGCTCGGGAGCTTTCCTCTCTCTGAAACTCCAGGCTGTGGGTAGAGCCTCTGCATATTCATATACAATAGAGGGTTATTAACCCTCTATTGTATGTTGAGAAGGCTGGAGTTTGACTGGAGTCAGTCACAGCTTACAAAGCAGACTACGAGGACCAGTCGCAGCACTAGAGGAACCTTGCTTGAAGCAAGGAATTAGGTAAGCATTCATACCTTATTCGAGTGGTTACCACTCAACCATGCCACTACCTGCATGGAGTTTGCATGTTATCCCTATGTGGGTTTTCTCCTATGCTCCAAAGACGTACTGGTAGGTTATTTGGATCCTGCCAAAATTTGCCCTAGTATATGTACAGTATGTCACTTAATTCTCTCATCAACACAGTTAGTGTGATTGGGGGAATCCCTTCCCTGGAGCCATAGGGGTTGATTTTCTACAATTAAAGAGTGCAAAATCTGGTGCAGCTGTGAATGGTAGCCAATCAGCTTCTAACTTCAGCTTGTTCAGTTAGGCTTTGACAAAAAAAATCTAGAAGCTGATTGGTTTCTGAGCAGAGCTTCAACGGATTTTGCACTTTCCAGTTTTGGTAAATCAACCCCATTTTGTTCTCCTGGTGGGGGGGGGGGGGGCATTCCGGTCAGAAGAACACAGTATTTACTGCTAGCGGCCTTAATAGCCACTAGTAATAATTGTATGTAAAATCCAACAGGCTGGTTGTATCCAAGTTGATTCATCTATCAACTTGGTTACATTCAGCCTGTCCATACATGGTTCGAATTATGGCCAGTCTCTGCTGAACCGGGCGAGATTCGAACGGTCTATGGCCGGCTTTAGGAATCTTAGATTGTAAGCTCCTTGAGGGCAGGGACTGATGTGAATGTATAATACATGTAAAGTGCTATATAACTACCTGTAATAATATTCTACACCCCAGTACATATTGAGCAATTAACCCTTGCAACGCAGGAAGCCCCACTGCAAGGGTGGATTTTTAAAAACATTCCTGGAACTGGGCTTTATTCCAAACCTGTTGCTTGGCTCTGCATGGGCAAAGCACAAGTTTGGTTTAAAGTCTGCTTAAGGCATGCTAAAGTGGCTTCTCAATCAAGATTATCCTAAGCATGCCTTAACTGGCACGCCTTAAACGATATTGCAGCTTGATGAATTGGGATCATAATATCCATCTTGTACCGGTCTGACTTTAGTAGAATGAATTCTGATTGTCTGCCGAGGATTATTGCACTCTGCTCCCTGGATAAGCCCTTTAGTGTCTTAACTGTCACTTTTCTGTCACATTCATGAAATGCATCCACTGTGGCGAAGCCTGAGAATAGGACATGTGTTCTGTCCCGACAGTGACAAATAAAACTTGTTGGAGCATGTCGGCCTTCTCCTTATTCCCTGGTAATCTTTTTTCACAGGCCGCTGCAACCGTGAAAGGACTGCGGCGTTGCAAGACATCTGCCCTTTTTTTTTTTTTTACACCACATCTTTCTTTTCTATGCTAGTAATTTCCAGTTATCAGTGGAAGAGGAAAACAAAAACTCTTGTTCATTGCTAATTATGGCCTTGGGTTTTTTTTTTTTTTTATATTCTGACTGTCCGGATTAGCACTGTAAACGTGCAATAATCAGGCGGCCATGCTGAGTTTTCCTTCCTGCTATTAATGGGAAATTCTCAGGCACCGGATACATTGTGGATGGTTGTGGTGAAAGCGGAGGGAACGGCAGCAATGAGCAGCATCTGTCAAGCCAGCGAGCCAGCCGCTCCGTGTAATTAGCATGGCAGTCGCGAGTAAGCAGGACGACTTTAACGAGATTTCAGCCGAATTAGGCCATAAAGACCCTTTTCATCCTCCAGGCTGGGATTAAGAAATAAACAGTGAGAGAAAAAGAGATAAGGCTTTAAACCCATTACTAAAATCCTGCTAGACGGAGGCGGAAGGGTTAATGACAAGGCCGCATTTAAACCCCTCCGAGCGGATTCTTATCGAAGAAGAAAATACTGACAGTTCTTGAACTGGGCAATCATTGTCACTGACCCAGATACGTGAGCCTTGGTATCAGACATGTTCATACTATCTGACCGATGCTTCTCCCGGGCACAGTTGTCAGATGTCCGTGATGTCCACCAAACAGAGCCCAGATTTAAGGGTATAAAATGTAACGATAAAACCCCCTGTCTGCACACATTAGATTCACTTCTAAACCCGTCTTCGTGTTTCTTCATGCTAATTTATAATGGCGTAAAAAGCCTCTGCCCTTTCCTGATTTGATCTGTTATTGCCTATTTTTGGCACTTAATCTTTTAGTCCTCCAAACAAAAATTAAGACTAGATATGGCTGTAAACATTCATATATTTACTTATACTTAACAAGGTCGAAATGTGCTTTAATGCTTTAGTGGGCAGTACAGAGGCTAAGGGGTTAGCACTCCTGCCTGGCACCACTACGGTTGTTGGTTTGAACCCCAACTATGGCACTACGTGCCTGGAGTTTGCATGTTCTCCCTGTGCCTGTATGGGTTCCCCCCACATTCCAAAGACATGCCGGTAGGTAAATTGGCCCTAGTATGTGTATGTATGTGAGCAGTGGCGGCTGGTGGGTTCTTCTTTTGGGGGGGGGTGGCAAACAAAGAACACCCAACCGGCGGCGTAGCAAGGCACTGAAACACCAACCCCCCCCCCCCCTCCTCAGGCGGTCCGTCACCTAAAATAGAAAAATAGCTGGCAACTCCATTCCATAAGAATAATTTATTGGCACATGTAGGAAAACAAAAAAACAGACGCGTTTCAGCTGGAGAGCTTTGGTCCGGCACTTACCTGCGGGGCTGTGGTGTCCTCTCCTTCTCTCCTGGAGTGTGGGCAGTGGCTGCACCGGCTCTGGTGTCCGCTCCTCCAGCTTCCTCCACCGTGTGTCTCCTCTTTCGCCAAAGCGCTAGGCATCCAATAGGATCGCCTAACGCTTTGACCAATCGGGAATCAGGTCTCACAGACCTGCCTCCTGATTGGCGGGGAGGAACTTTAGTGTGAAAATAGCAAAAATTAATTTGCTGTGGTCACACAACTGGGTGGCCTCGGAGCGCAATGCTCTGCGCTCCGAGGCCACCCTTTTTTGAAGCCTATTAGAGCCTCTGACTCTAATCAGGTGCTTCAAAAAAAGACCCACCCCGCATTGAAATCCATGGGCAGGCGCCACTGATATGTAGATCAGGGGGATAGGGATGGATAGGGGAGGCGGCGCCCGTGCGCCCTCTATGAACGGGCCGCCACTGTATGTGAGTTAGGGACCTTAGATTGTAAGATCCTTGAGAGCAGGGACTGATGTAAATGAACAATAAATATGTAAAGTTCTGTGCAAATATTTGTATTAAACAGGGCTTTTTTTTCAGGGGGGACGCAGTTCCGGCACCTCCAGCACTAAATGTAGGTCTATTGATGCTGGCTGCTGGGGAGTCTATTGTTGCTGGTGAGGGATCTATTGTTGCGGGGGGGTGGGGATGTTTGCTGGGAGGGATCTACTGTTGAGAGAGGGGTCTATTGTTGCTGGCTGCTGGGAGATCTGTTGTATCTGGCCGACAGATCCTCTCAGGATGTATGTTTGATGTGGTGGATCTATTGTTGCTGGGTTGTTGTTTTTTTGCGAGGGATCTTTTGTTGGTGGGGATCTATTGTTGCTGGGTTGGTGGGTCAGGATTTATTATTGCTGGGTGGATGTGGAGATCTATTTTATTGCTTTTCTTGACATTAACAAATTTCTATACAAATTACTTAGCACCACAAAATGATACTTGGCTCTGTATTCTCTACAAGGGGCGGTACTGGGAGGTTGGTAGAGGGTGGAACCAAAAGACGGTGCTCAGAGGTGGGTAGGGGGCAGAGACAAGGCGTGATCTAGAAGGAGGGCGTTCCCGCACCTATTCACAGAGAAAAAAAGCCCTGGTAATAAATAGTAATAATGCAAGCCCTCACTAACCTCTGTAGCTGCAGCCGCTATTGAGAAATTCATCCTTAAAGTGTAAGTTCACCAGGATGGATCATAGTGTTTCCGATTTGTCAAAGTGGTCACATGAATTGCTCTGATTCCTTCCAAAAGCCCTAAGGGAAGAAAAGTGGAGCTTTCAAATCCGCAGACCGCTGCACTGGATGTGTGGGCAGTGACAGATAATCACCCATAGAGGTAAGTGCAGGGGCGTGGGCGTTAGTTCACATTTTCATTTTTGTGCCCTCACTAACCTCTGTAGCTGCAGGCACCATTAAGAAATGAATCCTTAAAGTGTAAGTTCACCAGGATAGATCACAGCAAGTCAAAGTGGTCACATGTCAGCACATGACCAATCTAAATTGCTCTGATCCCTTCCAGAAGCCCTAAAGGGAAGAAAAATGGAGCTTTCAAATCTCCAGACCACTGGATGCCTAGGAAGTGATGGATAATCACCCATAGAGGTAAGTGCGGTGGGGGGGTGTTAGTTTACTTTTTCATTTTTTGAGAAAAGGTGAACTTTAAAGTACTTCAAAGCTGAACTCTGGGAATCTGAAGATTCCTTTTCTTGGTTAGGTTTGGGGGACATAGAAAAGAAGATTTACAGATTTACTTACCCGATCCTCCTGCTAGACCAGCGTCTTCTCACCCCTGTCCCAGTGATCGGGTAAGTAAAATCTACCAGCAGAATCCTATTTAAAGACCCAAAGCTCTATGTGCAAAAGGTATTAAAGCCTATGGAAATCTGAAAACAGAAATGTAATATATTGTGGCTTACCAGCCCTTAGATGTGGTGGAGAATTTGTTTTCTTTTTTCAGGCTAAGAACATTTTCAGCAAGTGCAGAAAATACCTGTTGATCTTGCCAAAAATGAAAGTGGAAAAAAGCAGGTACCTCAGCTAAGGAGTGGTCAGCTGCAATATTTATTTTATTTTAGATATGGTAAATGTTCACAAGAGAAGCAATGAAGTTGTTCAAGTAGGGTCTCAGCACTCTGCTCTACCCTCTTCCTGTGCTCCCACTTTGTGTTCACATTAGAGATTAGAAGAAGGGTGGTATAATGCTGAGACACTGCTGGGAGGCGGAGCAGGGTTATTCAGCTGAACTGCTGAAAATCAAAGTGAAACTTTGAGAATGAATTACTCCACAGTGCTTGCAACTACAGAGGTCAGCGGGGGTTAGTTTTAAAACCCAGTTGTTGCTTTTTAAAAATATACGAAATACTTTTTGCTTGGAAAGAGTTAGGAACCCAGAAAGTATTTACTGCCTAGTAATTTCACAATAGATTTTTATTGAAAAAATATAAAGTTACAAAACATGGCATATGAGAACTTTTTGAAGATAGTTGACAGCTAGAATGTAGCTGCAGAGAATGTAAAAACATCCAACATAATAAATCGCATACTAATTAACAAAACTTGTAGCCTGTAAGTTAGAGATGTATCGATGAGCCAGGTAAATTTTCAATAGGCAATAAGCAGGTCCAGACGACGTCAAGTCTGAATAAACAACAATATCTGCAATAAGGAAATAAGAAAGAAGGAATGAGAAAGGAAGGATGTCCAGGGTAGGAGGATGGGAGAGAGAGGTGGAGTAAGGGCAAGGTGAGTGAGCGTTAGGGATGTCAAAAGCCAGCACCCCAATTCTGGACTACCATAATGAGTTATAGCTCTCTATGAACAATGACGGATAGGCATATTGTATCCACAGGGTCCATATCTGGGAGAAATTATTTTGAGTGTCCAGTAGGATGCTGGTCATCTTCTCATTAATAAAGAATCAGTTGATCCGCTGATGAACTTCCTCAAAGAAAAAAAAATTCTTCCAGGCTTCGGGAATGGCCTGTTTGACCGCTAACAAAATGTAGGCCACCAATTTGAATTGGGCTTTTTTTGGGGGGGGGGGGGGTTAAGGTGCAATACCAAGGATCTCTGGGAAGAGGACGCTTGAACAAAGAATGAATGAGCTTCAGAACCTTGGTCCAAAACCGTGCAAGCATGAGGCATGTCCACCAGGTATGTGAAATTTCAACTGGCACTGGGCAGCCACGAAAGCACAGACCAGTATTGTGAAGGCGGAAGGTGGGCTACACTTGATGGGACCAGGTACCATCTGTGTCTACCATATTTCTGTCTACATAGAAATATGATAGACACAATAACTTTTTTTTTTTAAACATGCAAGCTTGGGGCTGTCATCTTCATCCCTCTGTTACTACTTGGTGACATACTGACCTGGATTAAACCAGGGCAGCCTCAGGACTTCAGCATAGTTTTTTTTTCAGATCCCTCTAGGTGGTGAAACCAGGTTAAGAACACAGCATCGGAGCCTGCACATTCAGGAGCAATTCAGCTACTGTATAGCTGTCCTGAAAGGCTTTGTTGAATAATAGAATGTATAGTCTGCTAAATGTCCTTCAGACTACAATGCCTACAAATAAAGACATACCATAGCAACCGCAAATACATTGCTAAATATGTGAAACGTCAAGGAATCATATATAGATACAGTAAGTACAGTACAGTACAGTATCTTTACTATTTTCTACATCTAAAATGCCTAGTCCAAGTCAGGTCAGTGCTTTCAAAGGTTTGCCCACAGACTACACCGAATACAGTCTTCTATTTTCTGTATCAATCTAAGTACTTACAGGCTAAGGGACTATGCAAACAAATGGTGCAGCGCTACAACCTGCAACCTGAAGGCGGCTCTAAGACCCGGTGCTCTGGCTGAAAGTTCTCTGGAACGTCACCGCTGCACAATCCACAAAGAAATGCTGGCTAATTGGTATATAACAGCAAAGCGGCTATTCTTTACTATAGACAGTGAAATACAGCCAATAAAACCCAACGTGTTTCGGCCGTTTGAGACCTTAATCATGGCCCATGATTAAGGCCTGAAATGGTCAAAACACATTGGAATTGTGTTGCCTGTATTTCACTGTCTATAATAAAGAACAACCACTTTGCTGTTACATAGTGATATGCTGGAATTTCTTTGTGGATAAGTGAAGTGGAATGCACCTGAAATCATACTGTATTTGTCCATCAACACCAGCCCCTGTTGACACAGAGACTTGCTAAATATAACAGTTCGAGAAGCCAACCATGTACACAAAGCAACCAATTCAATTCCCCTTTGCAGTGGTCTGAGTTTAGCAAAGTAAGTTCTTATTGGTTGCTGTATGTAATGCACTCCAAACAAGGTCTGCTTATTTAGTGATTGCCCTTGCTGAAATGTTGCATAAAACTGCAAAACAAAAACTTTGGGAGAAACAAGTTACTTAATATACCCAACGTTCCTCCAGCTTCTATACTGCAGGGGGTGACGGTTGAATCGTGCAGATGAGATCCAAGGGAGTGTTGAGTAGCACATACCGTATTTCAAGAGAAGACTTTTGTAGCACAGAGCAGGATCATCTTCAAACAAAATCAGGACTATCCAACATTCCCAGGGATCTTTCCGAAAGAATGGTGACATCCCCCTCGCTTAGGTAGCAAGGAGGAGGTGGCCCACTCTAAATAAGTGGCATTTTAGTGTAAGGTCCACTTTAAGAGCTTGTTAACTCTGCAAATTCCACATTGGTGTGCTGTGCATGGCAACAGCAAAGGTTGCTTGTGTTTTGGGATGCACTGTGCTAATTTTATGAAGACTGGAAAGGGAACTTATGGGGCAAAGTACAAACAAAGCAGCCTGCAACCCCCTTTCCAGATGGCTTATAACACAGAATAGGTCTTACAGAAAATTTGATTTTGATTTTTTCTATGAATGTTGCCTGCTTGGTGTGAACAAGACCTTAGGAGTTTCTTTCTTGAACAGCTGATTAAATAAGCCCAACTATGTGTTGTATGATTTGTCAGCTGTTTTATTTGAAGTGATTTGACCATGTATGACCTATAGATTTTGGGAGTAAGGCCCCTTTCATGCGAACGTTCCGATCGGGTCCGCCTGTCTTGGCTGTCTAATGCCATCAATCAATGCTGACTCATGATCACCTTTTGGACACCTGTCCTATTGGGTTTTCTTGGACAGGTCTGGGTAAGAAAGTAAATGTCTATGCAGTATATTCAAATTAAAGATTAGAGCAGCGATTTTCAACCAGGGTTCCTTGAACTGTGGCTGATTGTCCTCCCATCTGATGATACCTGCATAGTCCTGGGGCCAGAACCACTTGGCAGCGCCAGCTCCATGACAACAATCAGATTTTTAGCTGTCTGTAAGTGTGACAACCACTGTAAAAAAAAAAAAAAAAAAGGCGTTTTTCCCACCACTACCAATGAATTCATTTTAACCGGGATTAAATTAATTTAAGGGTTACTCTGGGATAGAAAAAAAGGTCTCGGTGTGAATGGGAAGCAGGTGTTTGGTGTTATCGCTCTCACCCCCTCATACTGGTCACTGGAAGTTCAACATGGCACCTCATGGCAAAAAACTCTGTGAGGATCTGAAAAAGAAGATTGTTGCTCTACAAAAAGAAGGCCTAGGCTATAAGAAGATTGCCAAGACCCTGAAACTGAGCTTCAGCACAGTGGCCAAGACCATACAGCAGTTTAATAGGACAGGTTCAACTCAGAACAGGCCTCACCATGGTCGACCAAAGAAGTTGAGTGCACGTGCTCAGCATCATATCCAGAGGCTGTCTTTGGGAAATAGACGTATGAATGCTGCCAGCATTGCTGCAGAGGTTGAAGCAGTGGGGGGTCAGCCTGTCAGCGCTCAGAGCATACGCCGCACACTGCATCAAAATTGGTCAAAACTGCATCAAAAAAGAAACCTCTTCTAAAGATGATGCACAAGAAAGCCTGCAAACAGTTTGCTGAAGACAAGCAGACTAAGGACAGGGATTACTGGAACCATGTCCTGTGTTCTGATGAGACCAAGATAAACTTATTTGGTTCAGATGGTGTCAAGCGTGTGTGGCGGCATCCAGGTGAGGAGTACAAGGACAAGTGTGTCTTGTCTACAGTCAAGCATGGTGGTGGGAGTGTCATGGTCTGGGGCTGCATGAGTGCTGCCACCACTGGGGAGCTACAGTTCATTGAGGGAACCATGAATGTCAACATTTGTGTACTGTGATATACTGAAGTAGAGCATGACCCTCTCCTTTCAGAGACTGGGCCGCAGGGCAGTATTCCAACATGATAACGACCCCAAACACACCTCCAAGATGACCACTGCCTTTCTAAAGAAGCTAAAGGTAAAGGTGATGGACTGGCCAAGCATGTCTCCAGACCTAAACCCTATTGAGCATCTGTGGGGCATCCTCAAACAGACGTGCAGGGTCTCTAACATCCACCAGCTCCGTGATGTCATCACAAGGGAGTGGAAAAGGATTCCAGTGGCAACCTGTGAAGTTCTGGTGAACTCCATGCCCAAGAGGGTTAAGACAGTGCTGGAAAATAATGGTGGCCACACAAAATATTGACACTTTGGGCCCAATTTGGACATTTTCACTTAGGGTTGTGCTCACTTTTGTTGCCAGCGGTTTAGACATTAATGGCTGTGTGTTGAGTTATTTTGAGGGGACAGCAAATTTACACTGTTATACAAGCTGTACACTCACTACTTTACATTGTAGCAAAGTGTCATTTCTTCAGTGTTGTCACATGAAAAGATAGAGTAAAATATTTACAAAAATGTGAGGGGTGTACTCACTTTTGTGAGATACTGTATGTATATGAATGACAGACTCGGCAGCAAATCAAACACAGCAATATTTTAGTCAAAGATGGCTTGCATTTGAGATACATTCACACTGCCTTTCCATTGATCTGAATAGAGCAAGTGCTCTTAACCTTTTTACAATTACAGACCCCCAATGGATTGCTAAATATGTTCTCATACCCCCTTCACCAGAGTGTCAAAACCATCATCTTCACCATTCACCAATCCTATTAAGAACCAGTATGACTTCAACAGATGATAATAGCTTGATTTTTACATGGATAGCTAGGAAGGAAAGTTCGTTCACAAGAACGGTATCCTAATTATTTATAATTATTTGTATAAAATAAGCCAATCAAAAATTCACAACCTAGCTACAACTAATGAGATTTGTGCTGCTGTTTTTGTACAATTCAATCATGGAATCCAGGTCAAGTTACTGATAATGTTACTTGCGTGTCATTTGACACATCAAAGGGATTTTTCCACTTTGATATCAGGTTCTATTAAATTGATAGTAAAGTTCTAATCTAACATCTCTTTTATTTTTAACTAGTCAGAGACTAAGTCTCATCATTTGGTTTACCATACCCTAAGTTGTATGGATACCCCATTTGGTTTTCAAACAAGCTGCTTGAATGAGCAGTAAAATGTTTTCAACCAAACTTTTGGGTGATTCAGAGTTGGCCATACACTATGCAAATTTTGTCTGGTTCCTGATAAACCAGGCAAAATTGGCTCAGGGCGTGGGTCCGATGGCTGCCTCCCGTTCAACATCCCTCAATTGAAAAATCAAAGCCGGGTGGAAAATTGTCAGCCCTAACAGCAGCTGCCTCTAATCAGACGCAGCCGCAATTTGGGTATTTTGAAAGCTGGTGGGGCCTGTTGTCAAAGCACAATAGACGCACTGGGAGATTCATGCTTCCACGCTGTATAACATGAATGGAGGAATCAGTTAGGCCTCATTCACACCAAGCGATTTGGAATTGCAGCAGAATCAGTGCGATTCTTAATGGCACCCCAAACGTTATGGGATTTTGCAGTAAAACGGGCGAAAATCAAAGTAAAATAAGCGAAGTAAAAAAAAAAAAACGCAAAGCTCGTCACCCAAAAAGGTGCAGGAGCTTCTTTTGTGTAACAAAAACACACATAGGGCAACCCATTTAAATGAATGGGCTGCCCTTGGTGCAGCACACAGCAACATGTGTAAACCACCCCAAAACATTGCAAACGGGAACACCCGTTCCCGCTACACGAAGTTTAAATGAGGTCTTTGATTTTTTCCATTTAGCCTATAGGCTGAATTAAAAAAAATCTATATGTCTATGGCTAGCTTAAAGTTCTAATGACTAATCTGGACAATATAACAATCATTTTCGACCACAATGATGTGAAAAATCGAAGGTGAAGGATCGAAAAATGTTCTTAAATTCTTATCTTAATGAACAAAATTTGCACTCCATTTGAGAAGAGTTGTACATGTATGTGCTAGGTAAAGTCTGATTCAGAAGTAAAAATGTTGTTGTCTGTCATGGTCATTTGTTGGTTTGATGTATGGTATGTGGTAGGGTCACGCAAAGGCAGTGGCGGCTGGTGCTCAATATTTTCACACATCCGCCACCCACTGCGGTACACAGACGGGAAGGCGGCAATCAGTCCAGCCTTGCCTTAGGAGGCTGCTCCTCGCTCCAGGTTCCCAGCCAAACAGGCATTGCTTCTCCTCCCAGCTGAACACAAAGTCCTAAGACTCCCTAGCCAATAGGGTCTCAAGACCCGCTTCCTGATTGGCCGGGAGTAGAAGCAGGAAGACATTAGTGAATATCAATTTGCTAATGTCACACAAGTGGGTGGGCTTGGGGCGCAGTGCCAAACCCAAATTTTTATCATTTTGTTCACAAAAACAGAGCTTTCTTTCAGTGGTATTTAATTACCACTGGGTTTTTTTTTTTTGCAAAATAAACAAAAAAAAAAAAAGGTTTTCTTAGTTTTTGTTATAAAATTTTGCAAATAAATAATTGTTCTTTATATATTTAGCCCAAAATGTATTCTGTTACATTTCTTTGGTGAAAATAACCCAAATCAGTCTATATTATTGAGTCTGTAGGAAAGTTATAGAGTCCACAATCTATGGTATCTGAAAATGTATCAATCCTGATGGGTTTTACTTCCTCTTTTTTCCCCTGCAAAGTAAAAGCATAATCGGCTAGTATGCATCGCATACTAGCCCATTATGTTGCACTTACCTGCAAACGAAGCCTGTGATGTCCCCGCTGGTGGCCGCATTCATCTTCACCCCTCTTCCAGTGGACTCCTGCTCTGTGACTGGCCAGAGTCTCGTGACGTCACGTGTGGGAGCCTCCAGTCACGGCACGGGCCCTTTAGAAACGGCACGATGGTGCCCTTTCTTAAGTGCGCATTGCGCCGATGGTGTTGGCGCAAGCTTATATGGTAACTATCTCCTAAACCGTGCAGGTTTAGGAGATATTTTCAGTACCTACAGGTAAGCCTTATTTTAGGCTTACCTGTAGGTAAAAGTGGTGTAAGATTGGCCCTGTCTGTACCATGTGATAAAATTGACCATTCACAGCTAGCGACACAATTGTACACACTGGATGGCATAAAAGGAAGCCATCCATTGTGAACAACTGTCATGTGACCTGTTGTGATTGCCCTAAAGCCTCAGATCTGTGTGAGAGGTGGTTTGGGCATCTGGGGTTGTTATAGACTCTAATCAGGGGGATGGGCGAGCTGTTCTCATGCCAGGATCTGTGCTATTAGGCAGGCAAGTCTATGTGGGCCTGGGCAGTTACAAATTACAGAATGTGCCCCGGATAGGTAGGGCCCCAGCTGCATATGAAAGAGCGATGGAAACCTGCCTACAACTTGCCTGATTGGGTGGTCGAGGGTTTTTCCATTTTGTTTTGCACTTTGGTGTCCAGGTCATACTGTTCACAGGTCTCTGGGTCTTTGAAGGCGGTGCTATCTTATATTTTGGACAATTATGGGTTGGACCCATCTTAGGTATGGGTGTCCCTTCCCAGCAATAGGTAACATTGGTAACATTGTCTACTTTACTCAACCAGAAATGCCGGCATATGTGTAAGAATTATGAGACGCCACTCACCCAGCCTGGTGTGTGCAAGTGTTAGTTAATAGCCTCAGCCAGCGCTGCTCCACTAGCTACACCCTCTTACATGTTTCACCCCACCCATTGGGGGTTAGTCATAGACCTCTATAACTAAGACCGGGGGGCAGGGCGAAACATGTCAGGACGTGGCCAGTGGAGAAAGCACTGGCTGAGGCAATAACTACACTTGCACACACCGGGCTGGTTGAGTGGCATCTCATAGTTCTTACACATATGTCAGCATTTCTGGATGAATGAAAGGACCCCAGCCCCTCGATCCCTGAGTCCCAGTGGGCAGCACATCACACCTCAGCGGCACCAACAATTTTATTTCTAGGTCGCATTGTCTTTACTAGGTTGTATCTGGAAGTATGTAGTTGGTTCATTGTCCCCGAGGCAGTGTAGTAACGGCTGGGGTTCTTTTCAATGGGTGGCATACAGCTGTTTTTTGTTGGGATTATAAGTGCCTTCAAAGAACCAGGTAGCAATTGCTGTCCTGTTAATGCATTGATTGTACTTAATGCATTGTTTGCATTATGCTCTAATGTTGTATTTAAAGTGATATTAAACCTACATTTTTTATTTTTATAAAAATAACAAAGATGTTATACTTACCCACTGTGTGCACTAGTTTTGTACAGAGAAGCCCCGAGCCTCCTTAAGTATTAGTAGTAAGTTAGTAGTAAGTATTGGGAGGGGGCGGTCTGGGGGGACGACTGCATGCAGAAGGTTTTTTTACCTTGCATGCAGAGAATACATGAAGGTAAAAAACCTTCTGCCTTTAGAACCACTTTAATTTCTGTTTATTGTGTAAAATAAGGGGATGCTATGGCCATTCGACACAAAATGGATATTTGTTGTTTGGTCATTTTGGGATAAGGGGAGGTGTTGTACTTGGGTTATTGGACTAGAGGTAAATGAACCTTGGTACTCTGAAAGTCCCTCCATCAAGAGATAAAAAAGAAGTTGCAGAACAGGATGTACAAAGGCGATGCACAGCAAAGACAACAATAAAAAAATCAAACTCAGAACTCAAATATTCCATCCCAGACCCTTCAACAAGGCTCCATAATCCACATACACCACCCCCTATGAGTAAGGCCTGCTATGACTTGTAGTTCCATAACAGTTTTCCTATATATTTGATCTGCATTGTCTGAGCTACACTTGACACAGTATATTTTCGGAGAGCATGTGTGTGAACGACTGACTTCCGTTATTATCATCTACCCACTGCAATTCCTCTGCAGACATCTGTCAATGCCATGCCAGAAATCCAGGCCTGAGGCCTACTGGCCCAGTTGCCATGGAAACTGAGCATTGTATAAAGAACCAGCAAGACCTTCCCGGCTCGCACCCCGCTATAACCCGTTCATTTCCACCTGGAGACTAGGCCTGACACAGCCAAGGAACGCACGTTAGGGGATCCCAAAAATAATGATAAAGATGAAGGCGAGAAATGGCATCAGAAAGGGATGACAATGGAATTTGTTTTCACAATGGGCCCTTTAGATTGGTGATCACTCGCTGCCTGTCACCAAAACGGCATATTCTTATAATGCCTCCGGAGGGGTTAACAATACACCGCCCTGTGTGCAAGGGGCAGGCTGGCACAGCATCTAGCAGAGTATGGGCGGCTGATGTTGTGCATCCTATGAACACGCTGATGCTGACACTGCAGTAACTGTATACTGAAAAACGGCTGCCCTTTACAAAAAGCTGTACCATTATCCTATAGGGAAGGCTGAGCCAGCCTTGCAGGGTGATCTGTTCTTCTTATAGGTTTGACAAATCACCAGCAGCTCTGCAGTTTATGGACATATTGCTTTAAATTGTATATAAACCTCCCCCCCCCCAAAAAAAAAAAGCATTACTGGTATCTTCAACTCCTTTAATGCATTAGGGCACCCTTCATCCTGCTAGTAGAGGGCTTCCTGTCCTAGGGTGACAACACTCACAGAAAGTAATGGCCCGGAGCCAAAGTAACACTAGGAGGAGGGCCAGCATGACTAGGGTGGGGCGGTGAGGTGGAGTAATTTAGGGCAGGAAAATTAGGAGAGGAGGTGGCCCAGTGGGGGGAGCTAGATATAAGACGGGGGTGGAGTTATTCAGGTGGTCAGTTGGAGAGAAGAGAGCGCCGGTAGAAGAATTCTGCGACACGGTCTCCAATTTCCAGCATGGGTGACTTGGAGACGATCTTATCCCAACTGAGAGAGGAGGCGGAGGCCAGGGGCACAGGATGGCTGCAGGCTTCGGTGGCTAGCCTTTTACAAGGCCCCAGCCAGTCCTCCTCTGTTCCACCCACCAGCCCCCCTCCTACGGGCCGCACACGTGCTAGGCGGTCTAGGCCGCCTGAGCGTTTCAGCCCGGAGACAGATCGTACAGGGAGCCTGGCACTGGAAGGGCGGACTCCGACGGCCAAGCGAAAAACAGCGGTGGCTGCGACAAGCGGTGACGGAAGGGGAGCTCGATCGCGTCGGACTCATGAGACGGACGGCGCTGCAGCATCAGGTACCGCCCCCCCTGCAAAAACTGTGACAAGCATGGCGGCTGCCGTGGTGGGCGTTCAGCCTGGCCTAAGGGGAGCTCGGCGAGGGAGAGAGGCCTCGGCGGGTGACGGCCATGGGGTAGGAACGGCCGGGACCCGTATTTCACAGGAGAGGGGACGGAAGAGGAGTTCGGCGGTGGCCCCACATGATCGGAGGGACTTGGAGGCAACTCGGTCCAGATCCGCGGCCAGGCGGGCTCCCCCTGCCCGGCCTAGGGCTCAGCTATCTAGCCTTGTGGAGATACGTGTCGATGCGGCGCACACTGATGACGTCACTGCGGGGCGCTCAACGGCGGCGGTGGATCCTGATGTGCGGCCTGCGACTGAAGCGCTGAGAGAGGCTGGGAGTTCCCAGGACAGTCTGTCTGAGGGCGAGCTGGACGAGCGTGTGCAGGAAGAACTACCAGAGGCGGCGCGTGCAGTGGGGATCGCGGCTGGATGTCCAGTGAGGCAGCGGCAGCCAGGTGAGCCCCTTTCTGTGTTGTCTTTGTCTCCTGCTATTGCTAACAAAGGGGGGTCTGTTGTTGGTGGTGGCGTAGATATGTTAGGGGCTCAGGGTGGTTTAGGTAGTTTGGGGCAAGGTGGTAGTTCCATGTCTATGGGAGTGCAGGACGTAGGGGTGGTACAGACATTGCTGGCGGGTTTGCGGGAAGTGCTGGCGCGCTGTGAGGCTGGTCAGCGGCCGGTGGCAAGCGCTTCTCCAGTGGCGGCGTGGGCATCGGCCCACACAGTTACACCGCGGGAATCTGCGGGGGTGGCCCCTGCATTGGGTATATCGGGTAGCACAGCAGTTGCTGGGGCAGGGACGGAAACTCCAGTAACGCCACCAACGGTGGTAGTGGCGGGAGCTGCAGCGACAGTTGCGGAGGCTGTGCCGGTGGGTAAGGGGACAGCTGGTTTGGACGGTGTGCGCTTGGCTGATGCGGCCAAGTGTGAGGTATACGTCTGCTTTGAGGGGCCCTTGGGCGCTCATTTAAAGGCAGAAGTGAGGGAGCGCATTTTGAAGGGGGAGTACGTTGAAATATTCTCCTTGTTGCCCTTGGAGAAGTTCAACTTGGACAAAGTTAAGCCGGACGAGAGCAAAAAAGAGGAAGAGGAGAAGCGGCGTTACCGGTTAATACCGCGCACTTTTTCAAATTGGCTGCAGGCGTTTGCGATTTTGGCAAGCGTTATTGGGGAAAAAACGCCTGAGCACTGCTCGGCTCTTTTCTGCTACCTGGACTCCATTGGTGAAGCGCAAAGGGTATACGGTGGTACGGCCTGGTTGCGCTATGATGAGCAATTTCGGCAGAGGAAGGCGGTACGCCCTGCATTGCGATGGGACCATAAGGACATTAGTCTTTGGATGAAGTTAATGTCATCTCCAAGAAGTTCTTCAGCTCCCTTTCAGGGTGGGGCCGGGGGTTCGGCTATGGCCGGACAACCGGCCGGCGGTCGCATGGGTTTCTGCTGGCAGTTCAACGCCGGTACCTGTAAGTTTGGGGCGAAATGTCGATTTCGACATGAGTGTTCCACATGTGGAGGGTCACACTCTCAGTCCCGGTGTTTTAAGCAAGGTCGTGGAAAAGGGGGTGATGCTGGAAAAAGGGAAGACACCGGTGAGGGTAGAAAAGATGGCCCCTTTTCTAAGACGGTACCCTGATCAAGAAACAGCAAAGCTATTAGAGTTAGGTTTTACGGACGGTTTTAGGTTGAGTAGCGGGCTTAGCGTGGTTCCGCCTATGGCGAAAAATTTGAAGTCCGCTATGGAGCACTCTAGTGTTGTTACAGAAAAATTGTTCAAGGAAGTCTCCTTAGGGCGCATGGCGGGCCCGTTTGAGTTGCCCCCAATGCCGGATTTGGTTGTTTCCCCGTTAGGTGTGGTTCCTAAGAAGGAGCCGAACAAATTTCGGCTCATTCATCATTTGTCATACCCGCGCGGGGGTTCAGTAAATGATTCTATTGATCCTGATTTGTGTAGAGTGTCTTACACATCGTTTGACACGGCGGTCGCATGGGTCCAGCGTCTGGGTAAGGGCGCATTGTTGGCAAAAACAGACATTGAGGCTGCTTTTCGCCTTTTGCCTGTCCATCCAGAGTGCTGTCGTTTGTTGGGGTGTTGCTGGCAGGGAAAGTTCTTTGTTGATAGGTGTTTGCCGATGGGGTGTGCGATTTCGTGTTCGCTGTTTGAACACTTTAGTTCCTTTTTAGAATGGGCTGTGCGGGATGTGTCCGGCTTGTCATCCGTCATCCATTATTTGGATGATTTTCTGTGTATAGGGCCAGCAGGAAGTTTGATATGCGCGTCATTGCTGGCTACGATTCAGCAGCTGTTTGAGTTTTTTGGGGTCCCGTTGGCTCCAGACAAGACGGAAGGCCCAATTACTGTTTTGAGTTTTTTGGGGATAGTTATAGACACGGTAGCGATGGAATGTAGATTGCCGCAGGACAAATTGGATGGTTTAAAACAGGAAGTGGCCGTGGCGTTAAGGGCTAGGAAGGTACAACTTCGGTCCTTACAATCGTTGCTAGGCAAATTGAATTTTGCCTGCCGCATCATGCCTATGGGGCGGGTTTTCTGCAGGCGCCTTGCTGCCGCCACGGCAGGGGTCAGGGCTCCACATCATTTTATTCGATTAAGTAGGGATCATAAGGAGGATTTGAAGGTATGGGATTCGTTTTTGGCTACGTACAATGGCCGCTCTTTGTGGATGGGTACGGTAGTTTCAAACTTTGATTTGGAACTGTTTACCGACGCGGCGGGATCATGTGGATTCGGGGCGTTTTTTCAGGGGAAGTGGAGCGCGGGGGAATGGCCGGTACTTTGGGAAGAAGCCGGACTGATACGCAACTTGGCGGTTTTGGAATTGTTCCCCATTGTTCTAGCGGTGGAGCTTTGGGGAGCAGAGTTTGAGAACCGTCGGGTGCGTTTTCACTGTGATAACTTGGGTGTTGTACAAGCCATTAATAATAACACTGCGTCTTCCCCCCCAGTTGTGCGCTTACTAAGGCACCTGGTATTACGTTGTTTGTGTATTAATTGCTGTATTACTGCTATTCATGTTCCGGGAGTGGATAATTCTGTGGCTGATGCGTTGTCTCGTTTCCAGTGGGACAAGTTTCGTCAACTGGTGCCGGGAGCGGAAGTGTTCGGGATTCCCTGTCCCGAGAGGTTGTGGAGCATCGCATTGCCATCGCTCAACAGTTAATGCATCGATCGGTATCCGCAGCTACGTGGGCTAAGTACAGTAAGGTTTGGAAGGAATGGGAGGCTTTGGTAGAGGAAGCGGGGGCCAGTCAAAATGATGAAGGTAGGATTAATTTGTTGCTCTATTTTATAGGCAGGAATTTTGAAAAGGGAGTGTCAGCTTCTTCGATGTCTAATAAGATGGCTGGGTTGGCTTTCATGTTTCAGTTGGCTGGGAAAACAGATGTGACTAAGGTCTTCAGGGTTCGGCGTGCTATGCGTGGTTATCGCGCTGGTCGAACGGCTGCCGACAGAAGACGCCCAGTTTCGTTCGAGGTTTTAAGAAAGGTGGTCCAACAGCTGGGAGTTGTTTGTTTTTCACGATTTGAGCGGGTATTGTTTAGGGCCATTTTTGTGTTGGCCTTTTTTGGGGCGTTTCGGATAGGTGAGATGGTGAGTACTAACAGAAGGGGCAATGGCGGGTTGGAAGTGCAGGATGTTTTGCTAAGCGGGGATAAGTTGGGGATATTTTTGAAGAGGTCCAAGACGGACCAATGCGGGAAAGGAAAATGGGTTGAGTTGAATAGGATCCCGGGTTCTCCTGTATGTCCGGTTGCGGCAATAGGGGAATTTTGTACAATTAGGCCTCGAGGGGCGGGGGTTTTCTTCCGACATGAAGATGGTAGGGCGGTTTCTCGTTTCCAGTTTCAGGCGGTTTTCAAAAAGAGCTTGATAGCCGCTGGTTTCAATGCAGAGAATTACTCTTCACACTCGTTCCGCATTGGTGCAGCCACGGAAGCGGTTCGGTGGGGATTGGATGAGGAAGTGGTAAAAGGTATTGGCAGGTGGGAATCATCCAGGTTCAAGTTGTATGTTCGTCCTCACCTGCTTTAGGGGCTTAATCCTTCTGGGTGGGTGGGGGTTGTTGTGGCGGTAAAAAATTACTGATGTAAGATAGTATTTTGTTGGGCAAGCCAGGGGGTTCTAGTGGTTAGGGAATGTAGGACATGTCTGTTTTTTCTCTTTGTCTTCCTTTTGTTTGTTTTCCATGTTTTTCAGGTTCGGACTCCTGTTTGGTGTGGATCCTGGGACACTCGTACGTGTATTGGGGTGCCAGGAGGGCGGATGTTAGGAGGGGAGGCAGGTTGTTGGGCCTATCAGAGGGAGAGGGGGTAGTACGCTGGATCGGGATTCCGGGCATGCTCTGGTCCAGGGTAGTACCTGAGATGCATAAATTTGCCTGTCTTGACCGCTCCCCGGATGTGGTTGTGATTCATGCGGGCGGTAATGATTTGGGGGTTCGTTGTGCGAGAGAGCTGATACGGGATATTAAATTCGATCTGCTCCGATTGCAATCCTTTTTTCCGGATACGATTTTTATTTGGTCGGATATCGTGGCCAGGACGGCTTGGCGCTTGGCTCGCTCTGTTGCAGGCCTGAACAGAGCGAGGATAAAGGTCAATAAAGCGGTGGCAAAATTTTTCGTTCATAATGGCGGTTTGGCAGTGCGGCATCGGGATTTGGAAGAAGAAACCTGGCGTTTTTTGAGATCGGACGGTGTACACCTGAATGCGATCGGTTTAGATCTGTGGCAGCTGGCTTTGCAGGAGGGTGTACACCGGGCGGTTATGGTTTGGAGGGCGACACGCACGTAAGGCGTCACGTCCGTGTGCTGTGGCGGCAGGTCTATGGGGTCCTTGGAGGAGGTGCTGAGAAATAATGGAGGTTTTTTAGGGGGGTTTGGGCCCCACTGAGTTTTTGGGGTCCTTTCCCTGTATGGAAACAATGTTGGAGGAAGTTGTATCTGGCAGGAAGTAGCTGTTTTGTCCCCGAGCTTTCGTAATTACACGGCGGGGGGCCGTTTTTTGGGTATACCGATACAACTAGTTGGTGTAAGAACATTAATATGTGCCTTCAAGGACCCTTAGATCAAAAAGGTTAATACTAAAGTTTCAGTGGTGAAATTGTTTACAAAATGTTATAAAAGGTTTTTATAAGATTGTATATTAAGCATTAAGTTATGTTCAAAGTATTTTTGTATTTTATTTTGTTGTAATAAAAGGCTGCTATGGCCATTCGACTCCAGAGGAGTAGTGTCGTGTGGTCAATGGTGGGTAAAAGGGGAAGAAATTTAGAATTACAGGTATACACGGGAGCCTCACCTTTAGACACATCCCTTAGTCAAGTAATGGCCCGGAGCCAAAGTAACACTAGGAGGAGGGCCAGCATGACTAGGGTGGGGCGGTGAGGTGGAGTAATTTAGGGCAGGAAAATTAGGAGAGGAGGTGGCCCAGTGGGGGGAGCTAGATATAAGACGGGGGTGGAGTTATTCAGGTGGTCAGTTGGAGAGAAGAGAGCGCCGGTAGAAGAATTCCCACCCTCCCTCCCGATCTAACTGTATACTACACTGCCGGGTAAAAAAGGGGTGATACGGATGTTAAGGGTGGTTGGTTTGAGGTGGTAAGGGTGATGAAGGTGGGGAATTTATTGTCGTAGCAGCGGCAGGTCTATGGGGTCCTTGGAGGAGGTGCTGAGAAATAATGGAGGTTTTTTAGGGGGGTTTGGGCCCCACTGAGTTTTTGGGGTCCTTTCCCTGTATGGAAACAATGTTGGAGGAAGTTGTATCTGGCAGGAAGTAGCTGTTTTGTCCCCGAGCTTTCGTAATTACACGGCGGGGGGCCGTTTTTTGGGTATACCGATACAACTAGTTGGTGTAAGAACATTAATATGTGCCTTCAAGGACCCTTAGATCAAAAAGGTTAATACTAAAGTTTCAGTGGTGAAATTGTTTACAAAATGTTATAAAAGGTTTTTATAAGATTGTATATTAAGCATTAAGTTATGTTCAAAGTATTTTTGTATTTTATTTTGTTGTAATAAAAGGCTGCTATGGCCATTCGACTCCAGAGGAGTAGTGTCGTGTGGTCAATGGTGGGTAAAAGGGGAAGAAATTTAGAATTACAGGTATACACGGGAGCCTCACCTTTAGACACATCCCTTAGTCATGTATGCTTCTGCAGGAGCAGCGTTGTCACTCTAGATTCTAGAACAGCCTTTCTCAACCAGGATGCCGCTTGAGGTCATTAGGGGTGCCGTGGTATCCTGGTAGAGAAAGGTTGTCAGATGAGAGTAGAGTCCTGAACCCCAGCCGAACACTACATCGGAACAGCTGGAGCTCAGTAAGCATTTATTTAATCAGCAAAGTACAAGCAGGGAAGGGGAGGTGTCCTCTGGAGTGTGTGCTGTGCATTGCTCTCTGCCTCCCCTATACAGTGCAGTACCCGGCAATCTGAGTAAAGGTACTGTGGCGGCCTGTCCATAGAGGGCGCACGGGCGCCACCTCCCCTATCCATGTGTCTGGCCCCCTGAGCTACATATCAGTGGCACCGGACCATGGATTTTAATGTGGGGTGGGGTGTTTTTTTGAAGCACCTGATTAGAGCAGGAGGCTCTAATAGGCTTCAAAAAAAGGGTGGCCTCGGAGCGCAAAGCATTGCACACCCAATTGTGTGACCATAGCGAATGAATTTTCGCTATTTTCACACTAAAGTTCCTGTGAGACCTGTTTCTCGATTGGCCAAAGTGTCAGGCGATCCTGCTGGATGCCTAGTGCTTTGGCGGAAGAGGAGACACATGGCGGAGGAAGCTGGAGGAGTGGACACTGGAGCCGATGTGGCCGCTGCCCGCACTCCAGGAGAGGAGAGGACACGACAGCCCCGTGGGTAAGTGCCGGACTGCCCTTGGGGGGGGGGGGGGGTTTGTAGGTGTTTCAGTGCCGTGTCATGCCGCTGGGGGGTATTCTTTGTTTGCCGCCCCCCCCAAAGAGAAGAATACATCTATCACTGTACTGTACTGTACTTTACTACAACTTTTTAAAAGGCTGTGCATATATATATGTGTGTGTGTGTTTTTTGTCTATGTGTGCATGTGTTTGTATGTGTGTGTTTTTGTGTGTTTGTTTTATTTTGTATATATGTGTGTGTGTATGTATGTGTGTGTGTGTGTTTTAATGTGTATATACAGTATATGTGTGTGTGTATTTGTATGTGTGTGTGTGTTTTAATGTGTATATACAGTATATGTGTGTGTGTCTGTTTGTGTGTGTGTTTTAATGTGTTTGTATGTATGTGTGCGTATTTTTTTGAATATATGTGTGTGCATTTGTATGTGTGTGTGTTTGTATGCATATATATGTGTGTGTGTTTATATGTGTATGTACAGTATGTATGTATGTTACTTTTAATCCTCACCCCTATTCCTGTACAATCAGAACGGCTTTTTTAATGCTTATTCGTAATAGCAACAGGAACTGCTGCTCCTCTGAAAAGTGATCCATGCTCAGATCGCTTTTCAGACACATTTCACATGCCACTTTTTCACAGCCTGTTTTCACCCCCTAAATGCAGCATGACTACGCCACAGCCGCATACAATACACATAGTTGGGGGTTGTTAAAATAGCTCAACCATGTGGTTTTACCACCCCTCAACCACACGTGAAAGAGCCCTTGACTCACATCTGTGCTGCTGCATGTTGCATGTAGGGAAGCATATTCCTTTCAATGGGCTGCCCTTCCCGCAAAAATACAGGGAAAGATGTCCCTGATCCGTTTTTGTTTTTTTTTGTACAAATCGCTCCGCACCAAAAACACACCCTGTTTGCCACTGCATGGGGTACTATTAATAATTAATGGCACCACTGCGCATCGTCTAATAAACAGCACATTTGACTGTGTGTGTCAGGAACCAGCGTGCTTTTGCGCACGTTCTGTAACATGTACCAAGCCTTAGACTGGGGTGCCTCGAGAATAAAAATACTTTTCAAAGGTGCCCCGACTGGAAAGAAGCTGAAGAACACTGTTCTAGAACACGTGGATTGGTGGTTGGCAGGCATTGGAGATAAGCCTTCTGCTGGACAGTTCCCAGCTTTTGTATGGTCCTCTATGGCACAGGAGGAAATGCGCATGGACTTCTAATGCCATTAAAGTTTATGTGCGTGTAAAGGCAGGCGTCCCAATACTTTTGGCAATATAGTGTATGTTTCCATGTATGCCATTGCCAGTGTAAATGAGGCCTTAAACGTAGATACAAAAAAGTGCTCCACCGCCAGTGATGCTACTATTGCACTCACCAGAGCCCTAAGGCCCTCTGGACCAATCACGTGTTATTATTTAGCCAAGACAACCAGATGGAAAGTTCAAATCAGCGTTTCTTCATCCAATAGATGTATTCTCCCCTCAATGGAATTACACCAATCACCAAAAAGGAAATGACAAGGTAATCGTGCAACACTGTTTTATTAAAAAGATCTCCTTTAAAAACTCATCCCCAAACTATGCGCCTACCCATTAGAGCGCCCAGACCGACACCAGTTCGATCAGCATATCTGTATAGATTAAAATCCACAAGACCTGCCAAATAGTTCAAACAGCACCGCCGTTCTTCTTACCAAGCCGCGCCACTGGCAAACAGATGTGACATCACCTGCAGTGCACGGATGTGTCACCAACGATCCGACCTCTATGCATTTTGCTGTATTAGCGTCATCAGGGACTTCCTGGATTGGGGGGACTTCCTGGATTGGGGGGACTTCCTGGATTGGAGGGACTTCCTGGATTGGAGGGACTTCCTGGTTGGAGGCACCAACCAGATATTGGTTGTAACACAAGTTATTAGTTAGTTTGAGGAGGAATAGCGCCCACTTTATTTATAAAGGTTTTGATCATTTAGTATGTTTTACACTTAAAGGAGCAGCTGCCACACATAGAATTAATCTTCTAAGGGCTAGTTTACACTTACTTCAAAACAAGGCATCAGGCTTGCTTTGTTAAAGCTCTCTGAACGCCAGTCAAAGCCCCTGTCAGTAAATTAAATGGTTAGCTTACAGTCCTGTTTACACCTTGCTTTTGCTTGGTGCTTCGATGAGCCTTCGATGAGGCTTTGGTGGGGCTTCGAGGAGGCTTTGGTGGGGCTTCGATGAGACTTTGGTGGGGCTTCGATGAGACTTTGGTGGGGCTTCGATGAGGCCTTGGTGGGGCTTCCATGAGGCTTTGGTGGGGCTTCGATGGGGCTTTGGTAGGGCTTTGATTGGGCTTTGATGGGGCTTTGGTGAGGCTTGGGTGGGGCTTCGATGAGACTTTGGTGGGGCTTCGATGAGACTTTGGTGGGGCTTTGATGAGGCTTTGGTGGGGCTTCGATGGGGCTTTGGTAGGGTTTTGATTGGGCTTTGATGGGGCTTTGGTGAGGATTTGATGAGGCTTCGGTGGGGCTTCAGTGGGACTTCAAGCGAACTTTGCCATAGACTTCTATGGAGGCTTTGAAGACACTGAAGCACAAGTAAAGCGACATGGGGTATTATTTTTGAAGCGATGCTGAAGCAAAGCAAAGCAAAAGCAAGGTGTAAACAGGACTGTAAGCTAACCATTTTATTTAGTGACATGAGCTTTGACTAGCATTCAGAGAGCTTTAACAAAGCCTGTCCGAAGCCTTGTTTTGAAGCAAGTGTAAACTAGCAATTAATGTGTGTTGAAGCTGAAGCAAGTGTAAGCCCTAACACATGTTATTTTAGGTTGGTGCCCTTTATACTAGGGTAGAATCCTGTTGTCAAGAGAACTGGTCATTCTAACTAAATATGGCCACACACAAAACCATTTGTTCTTCAATATAACAGCTTTATTTATAAATACAATCCTAAGATAGCCCGATACCTACTGGGGCACCAGGAATGGACATCAAGGTCATAAATACGAATGTTAGACTTGGCGTTTACGTGACTGGAGAAGGTAAGAGATGAGTGGAAGAGGGGGAACATTAGTAATTGAGATAAGTAACTGATCAGATTGCTGTTCCTCCCACATCGACGGCCAACATGTGTTTGCACAGCCCCACACAAGAGACAGTCACTGGTCCCAGTTGAAAATACTGCTGACAGTTGCTTTAGTCTCGAGGTCCCCACACACCATGGTTATCTTTCTTTAATCCAATTTTTCATTCAATAGATTTTTAATCGATTTTTTTGTTCATTTTACTACATGCAAATATAATGCATTAGTGTAAGAACATTGGGATGGATCATTTACAATGCCCATAGTCTGGTACGGCAAGGTTCACAACAGTGTACAATCCACACAATCAGAATATCGGGTAGGAGAGGGCTACATTGAGGATGCAATGGAGCCAAGTGATAAGGCCACTGTGGTCTCTAATAGGCGAGTTGAAAATGTGTTCCTTCGATCCAGTTTTTAAGACACACGGCTCGCTTATTGTCTGATATGTCAAAAAGAATACCGCCATCAGCCTTTTCGTTTTTTCTTTTACACAGCTTGCATAGAGTGACAAATCTAATGTCAAAATGACATGAACTGACTCTAGACAGGGGACTTGACACCATTGATATTAATGAAAACTTGTCCGTAATCAAAATTTACTAAAGGACTTGAAGATGCAAATTCTTAATTTCTGCCAAGTTCTGGGTCACCCCCTTTACTGCAACAACCTTGACTAAATACTTCATTAATTCATCTTTCAGGGCCTTAAAGTGGTTGTAAACTTTAGACGTGAAATATGAACAAAGCATATCCATCTATAGTGTGTACTTGTCTCAATCCAGAGCACTAAGTGTCATTTCTGCCTGCTGCCTGGTTCCTCCTCTATCTGCATGAGTTACTTCTGACAAGTTTTCCTGACACCAAGAGAAAAAGGGTGATGGGGGAGGGAGCTCTGGCACACAGCCTGTGACTGACAGCCTCAGCCTTTTTCCTGTGTGCTGTGTGTAGGCGTGTGTGTCCCTTCCCTCCAATCAGCTCTCACTGAGCTCTGCAGAGTGTAACCTCAGCTCTCCATCCCCTGTATTCTGGAAGTTTAGACAAACTTTATGAATTCTGGACTTTGAACAGAGAAGAGAAGGCTTCAGATAAACAGGTACAACTCATGTAAGAGGATTTGTTTAACCACTACACGTCCGCGACAGCGTGAGTAGAAAAAAAAGCCGATCACCAGCTCGGATGTGAGGGACATCAGTCCCCAAGTGGAAGAGGCACATCTGCCTCATCAGTGCCACCAAATAGTGCCACCTAACAGTGGCCACAGTGCTACCTAACAGTGCCCACAGTGCTACCTAACAGTGCCCACAGTGCCAGCTAACAGTGCCCACAGTGCCAGCTAACAGTGCCCACAAGTGCCACCTATCAATGCCCACAAGTGCCACCTATCAATGCCCACCTGTAGTGCCAATCAGTGCTACCTGGCAGTGCTGCCCATCACTGCCACCCATCAGTGCCCATCACTGCCGCCTATCAGTGCCCATCACTGCCGCCTCATCAGCGTACATCAATGAAGGAGAAAAATGACCCGTTTTAAAAAATTTTATAACAAAATATAAAAAAATAAATTTTTTTTTTTTTAAATTCAGTTTTTTACATTTTTTTAACAAAAAGTAAAAATTGCAGAGGTGATCAAATACCACCAAAAGAAAGCTCTATTTGTGGTGAAAAAATGATAAAAGTTTCATTTGGGTACAGTGTTGTATGACCGCGCAATTGTCATTCAAAGTGCGTCAGCGCTGAAAGCTGAAAACTGGTCTGGATAGGAGGGGGGTTTAAGTGCCCAGTAAGCAAGTGGTTAATCTCTGAGGCCAGACACTTTTTTGGGTATATGTATGGGTTTATAACCACTTTAAATACATTCCGATAATATTCTCAGTCTAATTTCTAGTGTACAGGAGATTTCGAGAAGTTAGTACCGGTGTAAATACAGACTTAAGAATTAGACTAGCAGTAATCAGAAAAAAATCATTAGTGAATTAATATGTATTTGGTAATATAGATTACCAAAAATCAGCTGCACCCAAAACCTTTTCTAATTCCTGTCTATGGTCATAACGTAAAATCATATATTTATCTTGAATTCTGTGACACGTAGTCACTATGCCCTGTGAGTAGGCACTGCTGTGTCACACGTTTCACAGATCCTGCCTTCTGAACTACAGAGAAGCTGAGAGGAGGAGTTTCAGGAGGTGGAATCAGTACAGGAATTACTGATTGCAGGTAGCAAGGTACCTTGGGATATGTAGTCCTTAGAAATTTAGGAGAAGCTGTAAAGCATGCAGGGAATCCAGGAAGTTTTGGAGGGAGATGGCCAGCAGACAGGCAAACCTTACAACATGAAAGGAGATTTTTCAAGTAACCTTTTATTGGATTGTCAAGTATAACTATTATTTGTTCTGTTGTGTATGCTGAGATAAGAGAACTCCTTTAAGTTAAAAGACTCGAGAAGAAAAGAGCCTCTGCCAGAATTGAACTGTTCAGAACAATTATATTGGTGGCGCTGGATTTGACTTATTAGTAGCTAATAGCTGGAGAAAGTCAATTGAGTTCACTCGGAGTGCAGTAGCTTTGGTTTAGACCACTCTCTACAAAAACAAGTTGCCTCTTATTCTAGGGAAACCGAAATTTAAGATCCACAAAATCTACCAAGAGTGCTACACCAAAGATCTAAGAATCCAAAATATTTTAATGTTAGTATTTGCTGATAACACAAGACAACATGAAACAGCCAACACGTTTCAGGGTTCAGACACTCCTTTTTCAAGGCTTATACTGTAAATGCTGTAACTGGAGTCAATAAGGTGCTGTTAGTACTTGTATGGTTATAATAAAGAGGCACTTCCCCTCTGTTACAAATCAAAACTACACCTTACATTTCTGTTCCTCCCCTGACCAACAACACAACAGGCATCTGGAGAAAGATGGATAATGCACACGGCTTACAAAATAAACTATTTCACTGTCCAAACTTACAAAATTAAATCTGTGGAAATGTCAGAGAAAGTAGCGTTACACTTTAAGAGAAACCTCAAATAAGCAACGGAAGGCAATTATTATCTGAAAGTAGAATTTTAACATACTGCATATACTCTATATTATATGACTGTATAGCCTACCTAGATGTAAGGTAAAGCAACAGGTTCACATTAATGCAGACCTCTACAGACACATACAGGAATTTACATTACTTTTACACCCCTACTCCTTCTTTTACCTCCCATCCCATGCAAGCTTTGAATCACTAAAGTCATAGCTTAAACAGGGCTATGGACTCATTGTGTGTATGTGGTGATTGGACCTCCATTCATGGAAGTAGCAGGTATTTTTGTTGTCTTTGAACAAAATGGTGGGGGAACTTGGGAAAGGCAAGTATATCTGCAGGTTCCATGCCACTGCCTCATCCATAGTGCTCTTTGAACTTTTTGTGAACAGTACCACACTAGTTACCTCTTGCAAGCTCAAGTTTCTTCTGCAGCAGTGTTGGTCAACTTCTGAGGAATAGGGGTGCTAAACTATGACACTTGACATCAACAAAGAGACTCACATCATGTTCCTCCTACAACAGTACTGGTCAACTTATGAGGTATAGGGGCCTCAGCTGTAGCCCATGATATTACCAAACAGCCATATTTAATATTAAGAACATGTAATGCAGGAGAGGACTGCCAGAGACTGTGGATGTGCTTTAGTAGATAGAGATGTAGCTGGAGACTAGGAACATGGTGCAAGAAAGAGTCATAGACTGTGGACATCCTTTCAGAAGATGGTTAGCGACTGTGGATGTGTTTTAGGAGATGGTCAAAGACTGTGGATGTGTTTTAGGAGATGGTCAAAGTCTGTGGACGTGCTTCAGATGTGACTGGAAACTAGGGACATGCTCCAGGAGACAGTCAGAGACTGTGGACATCCTTCAGGAGATGGTTAGACACTATGGATGTACTTCAGGTGTGGATGGAGACTAGGGACATGCTGCAGGAAACAGAGACTGTGGACAACCGTTCAGAAGATGGTTGGAGACTGTGGATGTGCTTTAGGAGATGGTCAAAGACTGTGGATGTGCTTCAGATGTGGCTGAAGGGACATGTTGCAGGAGACAGTCAGAGACTGTGGACATCCTACAGGAGATGGTCAGGGATTATGGATTTGTTTCACCTGTGGATGGAGACTAGGGACATGCTACAGGAGACAGAGACTGTGGACATCCTTCGGGAGATTTTTAGAGACTGTGGACATAATTTAGGAGATTTCAGAGACGATTGTTGTGCTTCAGGTTTGGCTGGAGACCAGGGACATACTGCAAAAGACAGGCTTTGGACATCCTTCAGGAGGTGGTCAGACTGTGGATGTGCTTCATGTGTGGCTGGAGAATAGGGACAGTAAGATGTTGGACCTCCTTCAGGAGATGATAAAAGGCTGTGGATGTGCTTCAGGTGTGGATAAAAACCACTGACATACAGTAGGAGACAGTTAGAGACTGGGGAAATGTTGTTTCAGACTTTTAGAGGCTATTTATATTAAAGCTCCTGTGCAAACCAGTGCTCCCACAGTCCTTCCTGCTGCTGTCTGAGAGCTGCACAAAGACCAAAGGGCCACACGAGGCCCAGGGGCCACATGTGGGCAACATGGCCCTACTTCCTATCAACTTACATAGCAAGTTTTCACATTGCATGCTTTATTTTTGCTTTAGGTAGGTGAATGGCAATCCGGTATCAAGACAGACCAGATAATTTCACTATCTGGACCAGAACATGTATTATCACTTCTGAAAGAATCAATAGCCTGGCAAGGAGGTTTCTATATAATTGGAGCCGTGCTTTAAAAAGGTATGCGGTTGTAGTATTGTGTGTGTTCACGCTGCATGTGCAGGATTGGCGGTGTCAACGTGCCGTTGCTGATCTGCTGGCGTATTAGGAAGGGAGGAGAGGTGCAGTCGATGTTGGCACTGCAGCAGCCCACACAGTCTGAGTCTTTCAGGTGAACACGCAGAGTAAAAATAACCCAGGTGTATAAAATCATCTCACCAAAATAGACTCTCTACTTGTTCTTTAGCACAGGCATCTAAGAATAGAGAGGAGGCGGCGAGGGGGAGTGTGAAGGGGGGGGGGGGGTGGATGAACAAAGACACAGGAGCGAAGAGGATAATGAAAGCAGGAAAGAGGCTAAATGTCGGAGGATCTGGCTGGATGCAGGTGCACGGAGAGCGAAAGGAGAGACACGGGGTCGCATTGATTAAAGAGCCTGAAGGGTGAAGATGGCCTCTGCTGTACCGCATCCTAAAGCCATTCTTCCCTTAGACGCTTTGACAGATGAGGCCTGAGGAGGCTGATGTGTGCAAGACAGAGGACAAGGAAATGCAAGGGTTTCAATATCAACAGATCACGTGCTTCTTCTGACTGCATTAGCTGCACTGCTAGTCTTTGATTTAAAGGGCATATCTCGCCTAACACACACACAATATGCAGCATATAAACCGTTTTATCTGTCAAAGGGTTTGTAATGAATGTCTTACTACTACGATCCACACACTTATAATGTTATATCGCTAAACAGCACATGGATAATACTCTTTTCAGCCTACCATTGTGCAGACTTTGTGCCACTGCCCCGCCTCCTGCCAGCTGTCTGGACTACTAAAGATCATAACCAGACTGGTGGCACCCAGCCTGAGTTCTTTCCCAACTGTAAACCCTTTGTTCTGCAAACAGCCCTTATCAGGAGGTTTGGGTTGTGATGAAGCCAGATCATATCCTGACTGCAAGATCATTAAAGCTGAATAAGCAAATATTGATGATTTACAGTGGGTATAGACAAGGGTCACCCCCCTCATAAAAATAACTTGTAAACTCAATCAGGTGTAGCTAATCACCCTCTCAATGGCACACAAAGGCATTTGACTTTCAACTGTAATCAGCTGTGGTCATTTTGATTAGCTCAGCATGAAAAGAGCTTTTCTGGAGCATTTCAGCCCCTGGAAGTGCAACTGAAGCAAACAATCATCTATGGGTGGCAAGGCACTGTCAAAAGATCTCTGGGATAAAGTTGTGGACAGGCACAAGTCAGGAGATGGATACAAAAATATTTCAAAGGCTTTATCAATGCCTAGAAGCACATTGAAGTCTATTATGAAGAAGTGGAAGGTATTTGGTACAACACAGACCCTCCCTGGATCAGGACATCTCTCCAAACTGGGTGAAAGAACAAGGAGGAAACTGGTCAAAGAGGCTACCAAGAGGCCTACAGCAACTCTGAAGCAGTTGCAGGAATTGATGACAAGGAGTGGTCATTGTGTGCATGTGACAACAATATCACAAATTCTCCACAAATGTGGCTTGTATGGGAGGGGTGCAAGAAAAAAGCCACTTCTCAAGAAAGACCACATGCAGTCACAACTGAGCTTTGCCAAAACGCACCTTGAAGATTCTGCGGCCACATGGAAAAAGGTGTTAAGGTCAGATGAGACTAAAATTGAATTATTTGGCTTAAACAAACGATATTTCTGGCGGAAATCCAATATAACTCACCACCCATAGAACACCATTCCTACAGTAAAGCATGGAGGTGGTAATATACTGTTATGAGGGTGTTTCTCTGCAGCAGGAACTGGAGCACTTGTCAGGATAGAAGGAAAAATGGATGGGACAAAATACTGTCAAATTCTTGAGGAAAACCTGCTGCCCTCTGCCAGAAAGTTGTCAATGGGAAGAAGGTTTACCTTCCAACGTGACAATGACCCAAAGCACACAGCAAAAATGACCACACAGTGATTGAAAGTGAAAAAGGTGAATGTCCTTGCATGGCCTAGTCAAAGCCCAGACTTAAACCCCATTGAAAATCTGTGCAATTACTTGAAGATTGCAGTCCACCAACGGTCACCATCAAAGTTAACTGAACTTGAGCAGTTCTGCAAAGAAGAGTGGGCAAATATTGCAAGTCTAGATGTACAAAGTTGGTAGAGACATATCCCAACAGACTAAAGACTGTAATTAAAGAGAAAGGTGGTCCAACAAAATAATAATATAAGGGGGGGGGTGATCATTTTTCCAACTCAGTGATTCTGTTTTTTTATTTTTTTTTCTGACATGTTAGTGTTATATTTTTCACTTGGCTGTTAAAAGTTGCACTAGTAAATACAGCTGGATAAAACAAAAACTATGTCTGTCTTCATTTTAGGCTGCAAAGCAGGGCAAACTTGAGCGGAATGCCGTTGGAAAAGCCATCATATCTTTTTCCAACGAGAAAAACGATCTTGTGTAGGCGGCATAAGACTTTCCCTCTGTGCAGGAGCTTTGATGAATTCGAGCAGAGACTGTGAGCCAGGCCTTCTCATCTACATCAGTGCCTGACCTCACAAATGCGCTTCTGGAAGAATGGTCAAACATTCCCATAGACACACTCCTAAACCTTGTGGACAGCCTTCCCAGAAGAGTTGAAGCTGTTATAGCTGCGAAGGGTGGGCAACTCAATACTGAACCCTACAGACTTATGTCCTGTATACACGATAGGATTTTCCGACGGATGTTGGCTCAAACTTGTCTTGCATACACACGGTCACACAAATCTTGTCGGAAATTCCGAACGTCAAGAACGCGGTGATATACAACACGTACGACGAGCCAAGATAAATGAAGTTCAATAGCCAGTGTGGCTCTTCTGCTTGATTCCGAGCATGCGTGGAACTTTGTGCGTCGGAATTGTGTACACACGATCGGAATTTACAAGAATGGATTTTGATGTCGGAAAATTTGAGATCCAGATCTTAAATTTTGTGTGTCGGAAATTCTGAT
Source organism: Lithobates clamitans (assembly GCA_037952925.1). NCBI lineage: Eukaryota > Metazoa > Chordata > Amphibia > Anura > Ranidae > Lithobates > Lithobates clamitans. Next base: position 157,473 of record JBBGZY010003137.1, on the reverse strand, counting down.
GGAAAATGTCCGATGGAGCCTACACACGGTCGGAATTTCTGACAACAAGCTCCTATCAACCATTTCCCATTGGAAAATCCGACCGTGTGTACGAGGCATAAGACTGGGATGCCATTAAAGTTCATGTGCGTGTAAGGGCAGGCGTCCCAATACTTTTGGTATTATAGTGTATATCCTTTGTGGGTATTGAGGAATATATTTAAATAAAGAAATTTGTGCTCAGAGCTCAACTTTAAAGAGTCACTAGCAGACATAAGGACATATGAATTTCAATAGCTGAATTTTGGAAAAGTAGCTTTCAATAATCGGCATTTGCCAGCCATTTTCTAGGCACAATAAAAGTCTTTCCAGCAGCTAGACTCAAGCAGAGAGCAAATACATATGAGGATTTTAATCATCTGCGGCATGTCTGCAGTGTAACGAATGTGTGCAATGAGAAGTGCATGGCAATAATCAGGAACAAATGTGTGAGTGCTCCATAGGAAGCAGTAGGTCATTATAAAACCAATTATTCAAGTTATATAATTAATTAGTATATAATCAACAATATATATGATTAAGACAGCTCAATTAGATTAATATAAACAAAAATCTGTCTCTTCCTTATTAAAGTGGTAAAGGACGGGGAGGTTCACCCTCTATTTTTTTCTGGTGAATGCTCACACTGGGACTAAAAAACCCCAAATTTTAAGTTGTCGCCAGATCAGGAATAAAGGTTACATTTTCCAATGGGGACGCTGGTTCCGGTGACAACTTTCTAAGAAAGGATTTTCCTCACTCTATGTCTACAGGGCAGGAAGTAAAAGGAACTCTCTCAAATGGGAAAAAAAACTATTCCTAACATTTTTAAAAAGGTTTTTGCTTTAGGTCAGGGGTCTCCAAATTTTCCAAAGGGCCGGTTTACTGTCCTTCAGACTTTAGGAGGGACTAGGGGCGGTGGGGGCGTAAAATGTCCTGGTGTCCAGTTGGAATAAACAATTCCCTATCTTTGGTGCCAATGGAAGGAATTCTGCCCCATCATTGATGTCTGTAGGAGGAATTGTGCCCTTTTGTTAGTGTCACTGGGAGGAATAGTGCCTCATTGTTGGTGTCGGTGGGAGGAATAGTGTCCCATTGTTGGAATTGGAAAGAATAGTGTCCAATCGGTGGTATTGGAAAGAATAGTGTCCAATCAGTGGTATCGGAAAGAATAGTGTCCAATCGGTGGTATTGGAAAGAATAGTGTCCAATCAGTGGTATCAGAAAGAATAGTGTCCCATCGTTGGTATTGGAAAGAATAGTGTCCCGTCGTTGGTGTCAGTGGGAGGAATTCTCCCACATCATTGGTGTCAATTGGAGGAATTCTGTCCCATCATTGGTGTCAGTGGGAGGAATTCTGTCCCATCATTGGTGTCAGTGGGAGGAATTCTGCCACATCGTTGGTGCCAGTGGGAGGAATTCTGCCACATCGTTGGTGTCAGTGGGAGGAATTCTGTCTCATTGTTGGTGTCAGTGGGAGGAATTATGCCCCATTGTTGGTGTCAGTGGGAGGAAATCTGCCCCATTGTTGGTGTCAGTGGGAGGAATTCTGCCCCATTGTTGGTGTCAGTGGTCTCCAAACTGCGCCCCAAGGGCCGGATTAAGGAAAGCAAAGGGCTGCATCCGGCCCCCGGGCCACAGTTTGGAGACCACTGATTTAGGTGACAGAAGAAGCCTGTGATCTGCACCAACATGGCTGCTCTAAAGAGCCCTGCAACTAGAGGTTGCTATAATCATTCAAGCAGTTTGGCTCCTGCTTGAAACATCCTGAAGGCTTAAAGTAGTATTAAAGCCTCAATGTTTTGTAACATAACCAAAATAAGAATTCCCCAGCAAAATAGTTTGATAAAATTCTTACCCCAGCAATTGCAGTTTACAACTTTCAATGCTGCTTCCCTGAACATCTGGACTGGACAGTGCAGTCTCCAGCCAGTCTGTTAGCTTGGAGAAGGGGGGGAGGGGAAGGAACAGGGGAATGCCTTGCCACCCTAGGCTATGGGCTGTGTGTTTCCATTGATGCATGCAGTGTAGGGAGACACAACTCTAGACCCTGAATTTAAAGGTGGCTTCATAGGACGCTGCAGAAGAAAGGAGCCACTCTGAAACAGGAAACCTGGGACAGAGGTCATGGCACCAGCTTAAACTGGTACATAGATAGGGATCAAGAAGCTGCATAATCAGAATGTGATGAAATCAGCTGTTAAAAAAACACCTCAGTCCTGAATAAGCAGGATCACCATGAAACGCGTAGACTGAGTCATACATTTGGCTTTCAGTAGCTTTCAAACATATGTCAATAGATCAATAAACAACAATCTATATATGCCAAACCCAGGCAATTGTGCATATACTGTATAACCTCAGTTCAATGTGTGTTAAAGACCAGTGGTTCTCAATCTCAGTCCTCAAGTACCCCCAACGGTCCATGTTTTCAGGTTTACCCTTACTTTGCACAGCTGCTTTAAATCAATATCAATGACATGGTATCGATAAGAGCTATTTTATCTGAGGGAAGTTCCCAAAACATAGCCCGCTGGGGGTACTTGAGGACTGGAGTTGAGAATCACAGTTATAGACAACCAACACAAAGTGTCCATCACATCATGTAATAATGCTTCGTGCTTCAATCCGCCTTCATTATATTCTTCCAAGTGAACAGAACACACCCAAGTGCCTCCACCTTTGACACAGAACACTCACCGGATCACCATGACCCTATTCACCATATGGGTCATATAACGCTTTTCCCCTTTAAAAGGAGGGGGGGGGGGTCCCAGACCAGCAGCTCGATCTTCACCTCCAACAGTCTTCCCTCAGGTTCAGATACAGCCAAATAAAAAAGAATCTCGTATGGTGTAAAATCCTCAATTTATTTTAAAATACCTCTAGAAACATAAAAAAACGCTTACTCACATTCACAGGTGCACAGCCTTGTACCAGGAAAACAGCACTTAATAACATACATAGCAACTGTTCCGCTGGCCATACACAATTCCCAGCACGAGAGGCACTATTCTTACTGAGATATCTCTGATGACTTCACCTCCTGTCCAGCCCGCCCCGATGTGGCATTTCATTGTGCTGACCAGGTTACGCCCCTTGAAGATGTCAGCATGATGAAACGCCATTTTCTAATGTGAATGGTATGACCCAGCCGGTTCACAGCGGTGCGTTGCGTTAAAGTCTGGTGAAAAGGTCCTGTGTGGCTTTAATCAATTACTAAACATAAATTAGATCTAGCATTAGATATATTTTCTTGTACCAAAGTAAACTTTATTGTAACCGTAAGTTGCAGCCATAGTATGATGATGATGAGTATAAAGTGGTACTCAGCAAGGTGGGAATAACATCACACCCACGCAGAGGCTTTACAACAGACAATAAAATGAAATTGAAAGACAGCAGTAGTCAGGAGTCTAAATAATACAAACAAGGGGAGTATACCTGCAGCTTCGTATAATGTTGTCCTGTGCATTTCAGTAATAAACTGTGTAGATCAATGATGGTCATTGTAGTTAGGGTTTCAAAATGGGTAGGTTGCAGTGGGGTGGTGTAAAGGAATGGGTTTCACAAAATAGGAATCAAGTATCGAGAGAACTAGATGGAATGTTAGAAAACAAGAGAGAAGAAAGAAAGGAGAGAAAAGGAAAGAAACAAGGTAGGAGAAGAGGGGGGTCTACCACAGAGGTCACTCCAACACATCCCCAGGGAGTAAACGAGTAGATGGTCACCTCTTCGGTCAAAGTTGGGCCAGTCACAAGGTGAACTGCAAAATAAGTTGGTAGTCTAGCCAAGGTTGCCATATTGAAAGGAATTTGCAAGCTTATCTTTTAAGACCACTGTTAAATTTTCATTTATAAAGGTGCCCTGAAGTCTTGACTTCCTCAGAGTTAAGGGATGGTGATCCCCATGCACGTTCTATTGTTTGTTTTTCCCACATTTTCATGGCTACAAAACAATCAGTGAAAATGCCATGGGATGTCTTTTATTGGCCTCTGGAGGAAAGCTTCCCATTATTTTTACCGCGGTTGATCTGTGTTATCGAGTGTATCATAATATCAATAGAAGGGTGCCTTTGGAAAAGACCATCAAATGTAGGACATATCACCCTCTGCCCCACAACCTGGAATGCATGAGGACTGGTAAGTACCAAGTAGGGACACATTTAGCTATTCATGCTGGTGTGAAGTACCAGCGAGAGAGTACTTTATATGAATTTTCAAAGGCCTGAGTATTAGAGGAACATTTAAAGGTTGTTTGCCATATTCACGCCCAGTCCTCCGAGGTTAAGGTCTCATTCAAATCTTACTGCCATCTGTCACAGTAAAGCGGTGTTTTCTCAAATGTATTTCCCAGGATTGAAGCATAGATTAGGGATAAGACTTCCTTTGTGGTTGAAGCTGTTCTACATAGGGACTCAAAACTTGGAAGAGATTTGGGAGAGGTGTGATTCCTCACCAGGGACTCCACAAAGTGTTGTAGTTGCAAATAAGGCATAAACTCCCTCGGGGGGACTTGATGAGACTCTCAAAGGTCTTTGTATGAGTGTACCCCCTAGACCGTTAATAAGGAATATGCTGTTACAAAACCATGCATGATCCACCAGGTAAACACATGTTTCTCCGTCACACCCGGGAAGGGTGTAAACAATGATGAGGGAACAATGGGTAGTCAAACAGCTGAAGTAAAGGTAAGTGATGGATATTACCCTTGCTGCATATTTCACAGAGTCCCAAATGTTTAGTGTAAGTGCTAATATGGGGTTGAGGGATTTAGGTCGAGGGGAAGATGTAGTGCATCAAGCATAGCCCAGAGCGGTAGGTGTTGATTCGAAAAAGTTGGATCAACGGTCTTTGGGCTGCTGTAAAATAACTGTGTATGTTAGGTATTCCAAAGCCCCCTCGGGCTTTAGATCTAAAGCGCAAGTGGTGATTCAACCGGAGTTGTGTGGAGTTCCAGACAAAGCCTAAAACCTGTGTTTGTAGTATACATAAGATGTGGGATGGAAATCAAATTTGTACAGCAATTTGGGCAAAAATGTCATCTTGATGGAGTGAGCTTGGCCAAAGCAAAATAGAGTGATGTGGTTCTATGAGGAAAGCAAGCCTCCAAGGTGTTTAAGCAGAGGAGGGATGATGTTAGTTCGGTACAGAGAGTCGTAGTCAGGAGTGAGCAAAGTTTCCAGATATGGGAGTGTTGGGAACCATTGAAATGGGAATTGGACTTGTGCCGATTGAAGGGCAGGAGAGTAACATTCATGGTGGTGAACTTAGAAAGGTTCACATGAAGGCCTGATAAAGTAATGAATTGGGAAAGGAGTGAGATAAGGTTGGGAAGACTAATGTGCAGAGAGGTAAGGTATAGTAAAATATCATATGCAAAAAAAGCAGCCTTATGATGGACTACTACAGCAATTTCAAGAATCCTAAAATCAGGATGTCAGCCAATGTGAATCGCAAGGGGCTCTATTGCCAATATAAAAAGAATAGGCCATAGCAGACAGCCTTGGCGTGTGCCCCTGAGAACTGGAAATGATTGAGATTCGATGCGGTGGTATCGCATGGTCGCTGATAGGGTGTCGTAGATTGCCCTGATCTGTTGTTCAAAAAAAATGTCTGACATAGATGAGCCTTAAGGTGAGTAGCCTCCTGAGCAGCGATACATGGTGGATTGCTGTTCAGAATGCGGCTAAGCAACTGCTGTCGGGCATTGAGGAGGTGATCCTGCCACCTCCTGAATGACTGTTTTCTTTGCTTTTTATTTTTTTGTTTCGGCACAGTCCCATTGACTTGAATAGCAGTGGCTATGGCATGAGAACAGCCCAGAGGGTGGCAAATTGGGGTGGTATTGGGTGGCAAATTGGGGTGGTATTTTGTTGCGGGGGTTCATTGTTGCTGTATTCTCTAAAAGGGACCGTACTGGGAGGTGGGTAGAGGGTGGAACCAAGGGTTGGAACCAAGGGTCGGTGCTTGGAGTTGGGTAGGGGATGGAGAAACGAAGTGACACAGAAGGAGGGAGTTCCTGCACCTATTTTTGAGAAAAAAAAGCCCTGCCCTTAGCCCTTGTAAGTATAATACCAGAATCAGGTAAGGCCAATTACATGATGTCTATGTTTGTTAGCAAAGACGCGGTGGCATTCAGTCTACAGATGGTCTGCACACCCTGAGCTGACTCTCAGGTCGCATCTCTCTGGTTTAAGTGTCATTAAGAGCCTCTCACGGTGCAGAGCTTCATTGTCCTGCCTGCTCGTTACACAAAGAATAATGCTAATTAGCCCAAACAAAACTGTTCAGTTGACGCTGATGCTTTGGCCCCTCTCTAATTGTCAGGCCTTTCATGCTGCACTATAAGGCAGCAATTTCATATCTAATTACTTCATTAAAATATCGAATGGTGATTATGCAACAGGGCATAGAGTAGCGGACTGAATGCGGTAGCGCTATTTCAGAGTTGAATGGAAGCCAGCTGGGTGGAAAAGCTATTCAGTAAGCCGACTAGAGTAATGTTTTTGCTTGCAGTGACGTTTGATTAGCAATGCAAATTTATCAACAAATTAAAAAACAAAATGGATTTCTAAAGCCATGAATTCTGCCGTAGCCTAGGATCTGGCTCAATGGTGGGGTATGGATGACCATCATGAGATAGAGAATGCTTCATAAAATGCTCTTTGCTGCAAGTCAGGATTATTCACGTTAAAGGTGCAAGGAGCAAATCGATAAGTGCCAAGTGCCGTACCCATAAGAACCAGTCAGAAGTCACCTAGTCTTGGTAGAAATTTGCACTTAGCAAACTTTGTTGACCAAGGCATTTAGAATTTGTCTTTCCTACCAAAAAACGAAAGAGATGTGATGGTGGTGAGTGACAGAACACTGTCCCTTGTCTTTCTGTCCCCCAACGGGGTGACCAAGGGGTGGTATGCATACAGACAGATTGATTAAAGCCTGACAAACTAAAGTTGTAATATGCCAACTGCAATAGTTTAAACTGGTATACTCCCAACTGTCTCTGATTTTGAGGGACTGTCCCTCATTTGGAACAAAGTCCCCCTGTCCCTCTTTCCTCCTCATGTGTCCCTCATTTTGGTCTGATCTCTTTCGTTGTATATAAAATGCACTATTTATCTATTAAAAAGTGTTTTACAGTGCGAAACCTTTCATCCAAATTCAAAATTGCTGCATTTGTAAATTCCAAAAGCCAATCTAAAGGAATAGTAGGGGTAAGAAAAACACTTGCGGGTTTAACCAATCATTTTTTGGTATAATTCTTCTTTAGGGGGGCGTGGCAGATGGGGGGGTCCTATGACTACATACTTTTGCTAATAGGTGTCCCTCGTTTCCATCTCAGAAAGTTGGGAGGTATGATCAGTGGTGCTACATTTCCAACTGCAATGCAAAAATGGCAGTTGCAAAGGGTTAGGGGTCTCATTAAAACTGATTCAGTTCCTCCTAACACAGGATGACACCACCCAGGAGGAATTTTGTGAAATGGTAACTGTCCCTCCTACCGCAGGGTAACACCACCCAGGAGAAGATATGTGACATGGAGTCTGGCCCTCCCACCACAGGGTGACATCACCCAGAAGAAGCTATGTGACATAGAGTCTATCCCTCCCTCCACAGGTTGACACCACCCAGGAGGAGCTGTGTGAGGTGGAATCTGTCCCTCCCACCAGAGGGTGACACCACCCTGGAGGAGCTGTGTGACATGGAGTCTGTCCCTTCCACCACAGGGTGAGCCAGACAAGAGAACCTATATGGCATGGAGTCTGTTCCTCCCATCACAGGGTGACAACACCCATGAGGAGCTATGTGACATGGAGTCTATTTCTCTTTTCCACTAGCTGTCAGTACAGTCCAGCTCTTATGTTCTAGCAAGAAAAGAAAGGAAAAACACTCAGCTCTTTTTGGACATTTGCCCAAACCTGTCTGATAGAACAAGGGGCCTAATTTATCACAAAATCTGAAGGATAACAGAAAGCAAACATGAAGTTCTCACCTTACACTTTTTGTCTTGCACCGGACTCCTGAGGACTCCAACATTGCCAACTAGCTATAGGATGGTGGTGTGAAGGAGAGCTTTTAAGTAGCAAAACAAAGTCCAGCCATGCCCACATGGCGCTATACCAACCAACCAACCAGTGATCAGTTTAGAGAAAGTTTTTTTATTTATTTATTTAGAAGGAAGAAATATTTTTTTTTTTGAGCTACTGCACTCTGGGCTTCCTTGTCTGGCAGAAGAAGAACTGTGTTGTAACTATTCAGATTCTAATTGTCTTTTTATTTCCTGTACAAGTTGGGAATTGAAAAGAAGAATCTCTGAATCTGCCATAACATGTCACAATATGATCATCAATCTCCTTTAGATTTACCAGAAATCCGTAAAATGACAGCCTACCTAAAGAACCCATTTGATTTATATCCCATTATATAGGCCATCACACTAGTCAAGGTCTCCTTCACACCATTGCGTTTTACATGTTCTGCAATGCAGGATCACGGTGCTAAAAGCTCTTTACATCAGTGCATTAGATGCCTGTGCATTTTGTTTTTAAAAAGTCCCACTTGCTGCATCTTTTGTGCGTTTTGGTAAAAATGCACTATACATTAATGTGAATACCAATGCATGGAGATGGCATTTCAAGTCATATGTCCATATGTACCACATTATGAAAACACATGTAAAATACACGCAAAGCGCACATAAAACATGTCTTGCATTGCATAAAATTTTAATGCAATACAAAAAAAATTCTCTAAAATGCATTATGTGCCCTAAGGAAAAAACACGCGCATTTTTAAAAGCAATGGTGTGAACTGGCTTTAATGGGTTCACACACCTCTGTGTGTGTAACAGGACATATGCCTGAATGTGCATTTTACATGGGTTAAGGTGCAGCTGGTTTGGGCACCCCAACACATCACAATTGCACTAAAGAAGTGCATGAGCCGTTTTGTTTAAACGTGCTGCATTAAAATGCATGGCACTTTATTGCCATACGTTTTGGCATGTTTTAATGCAAGCGTGTTAGCAAGGTGCGCTGGTGTGCCAATATAGCGGACCTAAAGTGAACTTATAAAAAATTGTGTGCAGGCAGGCTATTCATCTACTGCGATAAAAGAAACTTACGTGTAGGTTTGCAATCTTCATGTAGAACGTACACTGAACTGCACATGCACAGCCCAGTTTACATTTTCAGCACAGTGTCTTGGTGCCGGGATAAGTAAACTCCTGTGCATGTACGGGAGTTACATCATCCCATGTCAGCCAAGACTCAGAACCCAGCCGAAGCAGGTGAGAATATGTCAGCATCGACGAGGGATCTCGCGGGAATTGGATCATTGGAGGGGAGGTATTTGCAAAGTTTTTTGGTGTTAAGAATGAATTGCACCATAACATGCCTGCAAGAATGACACATGCAGGGCCGTCTTTAATATTGATTGGAACCTGGGCAAAGATTGCCTTTGGGCTCCCACCACCGACTTAAAATCAGGTCAAGCAGCAATTGAAATTGGTTGCCAGAGGTTACAGCATATCATTACTGCTCATTGACTGGATGCTAGAGGTTACAGCAGACATTACGACTCATCAATTAGTTGTTAGTGGTTACAGCACATAATTTCTGTTAACCGATTGGTTGCTAGAGGCTACTGCACATCCTCACCACTCACTGATTGGTTGCTAGAGGTTACATGCTTACCGCTTACTCATTGGTTGCTAGAGAGTACATGTTTACTGCTCACTGATTGGTTGCTGGAGGTTACATGTTTACCTCTCACTGATTGGTTGCTAGAGGTTACTGTGCATCATTACCACTTACTTATTGGTTGCTAGAGGTCAAAGCACATCAATACAACTCACTGATTGGTTGCTGAAGGTTACAGCACATCATCTCCTCACTGGCTGCACACCATGGACTGGAGAGGTGAGGGGACCCACCAATAGACAGAAAATTCCTAGAACTTGCTATTAGCAAAGAGCAGAGCACACACAGCTATGAAGGTTAACTGAGTGCAGCTAGGAACAGAGCCCAATAGGAGCAGTATCCCTGAGGACAGGCTACCAGAAATAAATGACTAGTTATGCCACCTGCAGTAGAGCAGTGTGGAGGGGTGAGCTATGTACAGAGTGTAGGGTTAAGGGGTGCACTATGGACAGAGTGCAGGATTTAGGGGTGAGCTGTGTACGGAGTGCAGTATTTAGGGGTGAGCTGTGTACGGAGGGCAGGATTTAGGTGTGAGCTGTGTACGGAGTGTAGGATTGAGGGGTGAGCTATATACAAGGTGCAGAATTTAGGGGTGAGCTGTGTACGGAGTGCAGGATTTAGGGTTGTGTTGTGTACATCCAAGTCCCGCCCCCCCAGCAAGTACAGAGCTCTCCTCTCCCCAGATTCCAGTTTGGAGCTTACCCCCATCGATACACAGCATTCCTTTGGCATCAATCCCCCCCCCTTCAGTACTGAGCACATCCCGCGTCCTCACCAGCTAAATAAAGTCAAAGTGTGGCTGCAGAAGAGCAGCTGTAACTTACTGAATGTCCGTGGCTTGGAGCAGCCTCTGCCTGTGTACATCCCCCGCCACCTCCCTCCTGTGTTCTCTCTGCTCTCTCATAGAGATCGAGGATGTATTTTGCAGAACAGGGAGGGAAGTGAACGGCCGCCAGGAGGAGAGCGCTGTGACTTGTAAATACAGGAGCAGCGCTCCTGTATTTACAAGCGACAATATCGGGCAGCTCAGCAACCAGCGCCGGATCCCGGAGGTGGAGGAACTCCAGCTAAAAAAAAGCCGACGGGCAGCACAGGCTCCAGGGGCAGCTGCTTTGGGCCCCTCATCAATGGCGGGGACATGGGCAGATACCCCTTTAGCCCTGTGGTAAAGACGGCCCTGGACACATGTTGTCACGCAGTTTCACATGCATTCCACTGGTGCACAGATATGGACAAAGGCTAAACCCAGGACCCTGCATTCACTATATCTTGTCTCCCACAGTACACAGAACATGGAAATGCAATTATTTTAGTAAATATAAACTGCTAAATACCTTTTATCATCAGCAGTATATAGCAGTCTTGTGACTTCTATCAGTGTCTGGTTAAAGCTTGTAAGAGGAGTTGTCATCCTCCTCTGACTGTCCTATGAGGCTGCAGGACCCCTGACCCTCTGTCTGGACAGTGCTGATTGGCACTGTGCTGATCACATGCACTCTCTCAAGAAGAAAAAAAACTCTCTAGCAATACACACCAAACTGAGCATGTGCAGAGTGATTCCAAAGACTCTGTCTTATCAGGAGATGGATTGGGGATAGTGGAAGAAGGAGAGGATCAGAGAAGAAAAGAGCCTTTTTACACAATGCAGAGGATTAACCCCTTAGGTTCCACAGTGAGTATAAAAAGCATGCTCTACTGCATATACACACTGATTTTTACTTTTACAGGTTTGGTAACACTTTAATGTTCTTATACATCAATGCCAGGTTCACACCAATGCAGGCTGTGGTTGATGCGTTATCCAGGTGCATTTTTGATGCGTTTTAGGTTTTGGGAGGTGTCTATTGTCTTGCGGGAGAAATCATCAAGAACACGGCAGAAACGCACTCAAAAACGCGAACACTGCATTTTTTTATGCATTTCCACTGCATTTCCATTTAAGTCTATGGAACCAAAAATGCAACTTGCTGCAGGAAAAAAAATCCCTGACCCTTTCCAAAAAACGCACCGGGTCAAAAACGCACAGATGTGAAGGTGACCCATAGGAAATGATGTTAAATCAATGTAAATCAATGTAGTGCATTAATGCAAAACTAAAAACACACTAAAAAAGCATTGGTGTGAACTAGGCCCAAGATATTGCAAACCTGCATGGTATAGTAATGCACAGCAACCAATCATGAGTAATTATTAGTCACCTATACATTAAGCTGATCTGTTACTATGGATTTAACACACTCCATAGGGTTGATTTACTAAAGGCCAATAGGCTGCGCACCTTGGAAAGTGCAATTGCACTCTGCAAGTGCAGTTACTCCAGAGCTTAGTAAATGAGGTAAAGCTTCACTATGCAAAGAATACCCAATCACATGCAAGGAAAGTAAAAAAAAACAGCATTTTTGCTTGCACATGATTGGTTGATGAAAGTCAGCAGAGCTTCTGCTCATTTATTAAAATCTGGAGCAACTGCTCTTGCCTTGTGCAACTGCACTTTCCAAAGTGCACAGTCTTTTTGCCTTTAGTAAATTAACCCCCATGTGTCATTGTTGCCCTCTGCACTGCCTTACCAAATAAATGTAATTGATCATTCAGGTATGTTGATAAATGAGACCACTTTGGCTTATACATATTTCAAACAAAGATCAAAAGACATGATATATTGAACCCCCCATCAACCAATCATAATAATCCGTTCAATGCAGACAAAACAAAGGTGATTTCCAATTCGTCACCAGGAGTGCCTGCACTCAACCTTAATGTATGCATTTACCCATTTGGTCATATCCAACTCTTGGTGACTCTATGGGCCAGCTGCCTGGAACCATGTCTGATACCCTTGAGCCTCTACCATAGAATTTTCTTGGCAATGTTTTTTATGAGGTAGGTCACTAGGTCTTTCCTCAACCCTTCCCCCTATTGCTTGGCTTGGGACCTGATGCAGAATGTGATAGCACATGTACATAGCCATTGCCATTGTGCACACACACTAGGGACAGTTACCCTGCAAATATGTCCTTGGAATGTAGGGGAAAACCCATGCAAGCACAGAAAGAACATGCAAACTCCATACAGATAGTGTCCTGTGAGATTCAAACCAAGGACCCCAAGGCTTCAAGGCAGAAGGACCAATCACGAAGCCATTGTGCTGCACCAGCCTTTTAACATAAAGGCCTAATCTAGAAGTACACACGTTTTTTGAGGTAAATTTCCCTATGTGGCCTTCTGCATCTACTCTTGGCCCACGTTGATCACGGGTCACCTTTGAAATTGAAGGTGGTTATGGTACATGCCACATACTGTCTGAAGGCCGCACATTATATCGGGGGTATCTTCACCTCCTGTACAGTGTGGCCACTGTGGAGATAACTGATATTTTTAGTGGTTTGGGTGGATGTGCATGTACCATAGGCAAAGCCTGGTGCACTGGCAAAAGCGCTCTGGCCTTGTATGTTTCTCAGTCAGGTGTGAACCCTACCTCCTCTGTCATCAGCATTTTTCTAGCCCCAACCAAATCCCGCAGTACCTCATGATCTATTTTCGCCATAACATCATCCCTACCCCTACTCCATCATGGTCTCCCGATATATGTGACCCCCATTCTCCATCCTCCTCACACCATATATCACAATGACAACCTCCGCCCACAAGACCGTGCATTGAAATCTCCTCTCTCCATCTTGCCGTCTCACAATGTCACCCTCACTCCTGCCTCCGTGTCTCACAAATTCCCTCCTAATCCATCTCCACCTGTCTCGTTTCTCGCCGTTCCCTCTTCTCCTCCATCGCTATGTATCTCATTACCATCTCCATCATCCATCTCTCTGTCAGCAGCGTCCCTCCTGCCACCCCCAGGCCATAATGACACTTCCCGCTGCTAAAACGACATTCTTTTTATCGGGTTAAGGTATTTTTCTAGGTGAGGTCCTTGTCAGAGCAATGGATGACCATCGTTATTGGATGATGGACTACCGGGGGCCCCCGACATGGTCCTAGGCCTGTAGGTGTAGCTCTGTCTGCCTTCACCCAACCAATGCTAATGAAGACACCGGCCTTTTTCTTTTGTTTTTTTGTGAGAAATGAACTTCCAGCAGCCATTTTTGTTTATTAAGTCTATTGTCCGGGGGTAGCATGTGAGCGTGGTACGTGAATCCGAGGGCTAAGTGTGAAAGTGGAGTGTCAGACAGAGGACGGATTGTGTCTGAGAGAAAGGAGTGGATACTGCAGAGAAAACAGGGAGGAGGGGGGAGGCTGAGGAGAGAATGGAGCCTTTCAGGGGATGCGTGCCACTGACAGAATATGACACAAGGTGAACTGTCAAGGGCCAGTTGTGGCTCCAACACAGGAAATGGAGAGTGTTTGCTATAGGGCCGAGGATAGTCAGCAGATGCACAGGGTAGCATGGCCTTTGATTAGATAACCCTTGACCTAAACCGGCCTCATTGCCCATAGCAACCACATATTTGCTGCCATTGTAGACTGGAATGTGAACATGTGATGGGTTGCTATGGGTAACAGAGTCTTCTACCTTCCTGTGTTTATAGATCCAGATACAAGGGTGTGCGGTAACCCATGGCAACCAACCATTGGCTCACCAACCATTTGCTCACACTACTGAAAGATGCTCTATAACTTCTACCAGGTGTACAAGCCCTCCATGTGCGGCAGTGTGTAACAAAGGGCACGATGCACGTTTACTCACTACAGCACACATCAAAGAGCAGACTGCTGTAAAGCATAGCAGACCAATCAGAATGCATCTTTCACCTGTGTGGCTTAAAGAAATGAAGATTTGGTTGCTATGGGTTATTGTGCTTGGTCATCACTTCTTGGTCAACCAAACCTGTGCAGCACAGGGCAATATATGTCAGCCAGAGCATGACACTGGGCAGCGTAGTCAAAGACAATGTGAGAAGTAGATGACAACCAAACAGAATGTATCCATCACTGGTGGGCTAAAAGAAATGGAGATTTGGTTGCTATGGGTAACTGCCTGGTCATCACGTCGGGGTCAACCGTACCTGTGCAGCACAGGGCAATATATGTCAGCCAGAGCATGACACCAGACAGTGTTGTCAGAGGCAGTGTGAAAAATAGATAACAACCAATCAGAATGTATCTATCACTGGTGGGCTTAAAGAAATGCAGATTTGGTTGATATGGGTAACTGTGCTTGGTTGTCACTGCTTGGTCAACCAAACCTGTGCAGCACAGGGCAGGACACTGGACAGAATTATCACAGATGGTGTGATACATGCGACAATGTATGTGGGAGACTGTGGGGTTGATTTACTAAAACTGGAGAGTGCAAAATCTGGTGCAGCTGTGCATGGTAGCCAATCAGCTTCTAACTTCATCCTGTTCAATTAAGCTTGGACCAAAAACCTGGAAGCTGATTGCAGAGCTGCACTGGATTTTGCACTTTTCGGCTTTAGTAAATCAACCCCTGTGAGACACCACCGGCCTTTCCATAAGGCAGTAAAGAGACAAATATGCACAGAGCAGTACCTCATACCAACCAATTGGATTTTGGTTAACATATGATGGATGAATGAAAGATGCTTTATGATTGGCAGCTATGGGTTGCTGTACTTTGCTCACAAGCCCTGTAAGTCAGTTTATATGGGGGAACAGGGTGCCCAGTGTTGCAGAGGACGCTATATATAATGAAACCATTATTCACAGCTTTCTTGGAAGAATCCTTGGTGAAAGTTGGGTGAAAATCTTTATAAATAGACCCCTATGTGTATATTATATATTATGGTATGGGGATACCACATATTATTAAACCACAACACCAACAGTAACATAGGATGTTCCTCAGATGGAAAGAATGTATAAGACTTTATATATCAAGTTAACATTTAATTTTGCTTAGTACTCAATACATTGACTATACACATCATATGTCTATCAAGCAGCCATGCCTACACGCACACGCGTGCTCACACGCCCAATCACTGCCATGTCTCTTCTATTGTTCTCAAGAACCTTCTCTCCACCTCCCCCCCCCCCTCCACCAACACCACCATCACCATGTTCCTGTAGGTACCAGCTGCAAATGGGCTGGGTGTATATTGTGTTGGTCTGCACAATCTATCTATCTATCTATCTATCTATCTATCTATCTATCTATCTATCTATCTATCTATCTATCTATCTATCTATTTTTCTGTTTCCGATACGTGGTATGACTCTACTGTACCAAGGACACAGGGCAACCTCCCATTGGAGATGTCTTTTCTTCTTCTGCATTGTAAGACGTAGTCAAGTCCCATATGGGTGTCCCCTGGGAATTGTTCCTCCATCCTTCCACCCTTTTCTATCCACCTTTCCTGCAGAATACAACCCGTCATCTTCATCCTTAACCCCTTCCTGCCATCACACTCGAGGAGACCTCAAACCACCCATTCCCCCCCCCCCTCCCCGTTGGGGAATAGCATAAAATGGCGGTACTTACAGTCACCATGCTGAGGGAACGTAGGTTAGATGCTGTGGATTTTCGGTTGCGCCTCTCTTGCCGTCGGGATCCCTTCCTCAGCGTCCTGGCGTCCGAGGTGCGCCTGCCCACCCCGCCGCTCCCTTGCCCCTTCCCGGCGGCCGTCACGGGATCGAGACAGGGAACGTTCGTAAAAAAAAAAAAAAAATTAAAAAAAAAAGGTAATAATAATAATCAAACGGTACCAAAAAGATTCCTCAGCTTGGCAAAAAAAAAAATATATATATATATTATATATATATGGAAACTGAGAAAAGAATCCAAAGGTGGCTCAAAAATAGGTAGAAAAAAAGGTTCCCAAAAATCGGTGAGGAGAAGGGATGGATAAGCAGTTTAGGGGGGTGGGGGGCCTTTGTCTGGAAAGGAGAGGAGGGGGGGTTGCTAGAATTTGGAGAAAGGGAGTGAGAGAAAAGGGAGGAGGGTAGGGTCCGATGTGATGCTCTGTGTCTTTTCCCAAAGTGTTGACACCTATTCTCCCTTCATGTGAACAGTCGGGTCCCCCTCTCCGCACTTATATATGGAAGTGAGGATGGTGCAGCTCTTTCGGCTATTGGCTGCGAAGAGGAGAAGGGGGAGAGAGGAGGGGGGAGGAGATGCCTCCGTCCTTCCTCTTTTCTTTGGATTTTTTTTTCTTTTCTTTGCTCGAGGGCCCCCTGAGAAGAGGGACACGGAGGAGGAGACTGTCACACCTGCCGATCAGCTCTCCTTCTATATGTGCTACCATTCTATCCAATTTAGAATTCAATCTCAGTCCCCCCCCCCCACCTCCGGTCTCTGGTCCTCAATGCAGCCTTGTCAGTCACCTCCTCCTCCTCCTCCATCACTTATTCCTCCTCTGCATCCTTCACATCTCCCTGCCCATCCTCCAACCCTGTGCCTTGTCCTCTCCCGTCTCCCTCCGGTACCCCTGTCTTGTCTTTGTAGTGTCAGCTCTGAGCAGCCTGGCATGTACTGTGTATGCGACATCTTCCTGAGTGTAGCCTAGGAATTCAACCCAAGGTTCATGATGTGGACAAGTACCATCTCCTATGTACTGTCCATAGACTTCCATCTATTACCTACATATAGATAAGTCATCTTCTACAGAATCATATCACTGATCTACAAATATATGTTAGATTGTACAAGGATGACATCACTTTTCTACAATAAATGTTAGATTGTACAAGGATGACATCACTTTTCTTTAATATATGTTAGGTTGTACAAGCATGACATCACTACTCTAAAAATACCTGTTAGGTTGTACAAGCATGACATCACTACTCTACAAATACATGTTAGGTTGTACAAGAATGACATCATTACTCTACAAATACATATTAGGTTGTACAAGAATGACATCATTACTCTACAAATACATGTTAGGTTGTACAAGAATGACATCATTACTCTACAAATACATGTTAGGTTGTACAAGAATGACATCATTACTCTACAAATACATGTTAGGTTGTACGAGGATGACATCACTACTCTACAAATACATGTTAGGTTGTACAAGGATGACATCACTGTTCTCCAATACATATTAAATTGTACAAGATTGACATCACTATTCTCCAATAAATGTTAGATTGTACAAGGATGCCATCACTACTCTATAAATACCTGTTAGGTTGTACAAGCATGACATCACTACTCTACAAATACATGTTAGGTTGTACAAGGATGACATCACCGTTCTCCAATACATAATAAATTGTATAAGGATGACATCACTGTTCTCCAATATATATTAAATTGTACAAGGATGACATCACTGTTCTCCAATATATATTAAATTGTACAAGGATGACATCACTATTCTCCAATAAATGTTAGATTGTACAAGGATGACATCACCACTTTACCAATAATTATTAGATTGTACAAGGATGACATCACTGTTCTCTAATACATATTAGATTGTACAAGGACGACATTACTCTTCTACAATATATGTCAGATTGTACAAGGATGACATCATTACTCTACAAATACATGTTAGGTTGTACAAGAATGACATCACTACTCTACAAAGACATGTTAGGTTGTACAAGGATGACATCACTGTTCTCCAATACATAATAAATACAAGGATGACATCACTGTTCTCCAATATGTATTAAATTGTAAAAGGATGACATCACTATTCTCCATTAAATGTTAGATTGTACAAGGATGACATCACCACTTTACAAATACATATTAGATTGTACAAGGATGACATCACTGTTCTCTAATACATATTAGACTGTACAAGGACGACATTACTCTTCCCCAATATATGTCAGATTGTATAAGGATTACATCATTACTCTACAAATACATGTTAGGTTCGGTCAAGGATGACATCACCGTTCTCCAATATATGTTAGATTATACAAGGATGACATCACCGTTCTCCAATACATGCTAGACTGTACAAGGATGACATCACTGCTTTACAAACATGTTACTTTTTTCAGGAGTGACATAACCACTTTCCAGATATATTTTAAAGGAATGAAACCACCACTCCCCAAATATATACGGTATTATATTCTGCAAAAGCGACATTATCACTCAAAATGCACACTATATTTTACAGGATTGACATAACTGGTCTCCCAGTAGTTTACTGGTGTGACAACACTTTTCTTCAAATACATTTTATATGATACATTGAAATTACTATTCTCCAAAATATGTTACAGAGGTGATGTCACTACCCTCCACATACAATACTGTATACTGTATGACAAGGAGGACATCACTACTTCCCAAACATATGTTATATATTCACAGGAGTGACATCACTACTCTACAAATATTTTATAAATGCACATGAGTGACATCGCTACTCTACAAATATTTTACAAATATACAGGAATTACATCACTACTCTACAAAATTATATGTATTTATCAAAGTGACATCACTGCTCTACGAATATTTTATAAATATACAAGAATGCCATCACTGCCCTCCAAATATTTCATAATTAAAGAAGTGGCATCACTACTCTCCATCTTCAACTACATGCAAGTGCTATACCGAAAGTAATGCAATGTCAAATGTTGGTAGAGTAACTTCCTTTATACAAAGGTATTACTCAACATAGTCTCCACCACAAGTGATGCATTTGTGCCACAGTTGAACCCAACTCTTGAATCCTTATGCCGTGTACACACGGGCGGACTTTTCGGCATCAAAGGTCCAACGGTCTTTCCGACGGACTTTCGACGGACTTTCGAACGGACGGACTTGCCTACACACGATCACACCAAAGTCCGACGGATTCGTACGTGGTGACGTACGACCAGACTAAAATAAGGAAGTTGATAGCCAGTAACCAATAGCTGCCCTAGCGTCGGTTTTCGTCCATCGGATTGGCATACAGACGAGCAGATTTTTCGACCGGACTCAAGTCCATCGGAAAGATTTGAAACATGTTTCAAATCTAAAGTCCATCGGATTTTCGGTTTGTCCGCATTATTCGTCCTTTCGGACCAGCCTGGTCGAAAAGTCCGTCCGTGTGTACACAGCATTATTGAAAAAATGTATGTGTGTACCGTTGTACCCACTACTTCACAGCCACTTCCACCTCATCTGTGTTGTCAAATCATTTTCTCCAAAGACTTCTTTATTGGATCAAACATTTGGAAGTTGTAGGGCACTAAATTTGGACCGTACAGTGAATGAAGGAGCACTGACCAGTCGAATTTGCAAATCGTCTGACTTGTTACCAAAGATGTGTGTGGTCGCGCATTGTCATAGTGAATGTGGATCGTTTTCAGATTCGAGTTCGGCCTTTTATGCCGTGTACACACGGGCGGACTTTTCGACTGGACTGGTCCGACGGGACGAATCCGTCGGACAATCCAACCATGTGTGGGCTTCACTGGACCTGCAGCTGACTTTTTCGGGGGAAAATCAGACGGACTTTAGATTTGGAACATGTTTCAAATCTTTCCGATGGACTCGAGTCCGGTCGGAAAATCCGCTTGTCTGTATGCTAATCCGACGGACGAAAACCGACGCTAGGGCAGCTATTGGCTATCAACTTCCTTATTTTAGTCCGGTCGGAAGTCATCACATATGAATCCATAGGACTTTTGTGTGATCGTGTGTAGGCAAGTCCGTTCGTTCGAAAGTCTGTCAAAAGTCAGTCGGAAAGACCGTCGGACCTTTGATGCCGAAAAGTCCACCCGTGTGTACAGGGCATATGTCCTAATGTCCTCTGTAAGCTTAACTGCATCAATTTACTGCTCCCTGATCATGGTACGGCCCCATTCCAGAAAATCAAGGAGAATGATGCCTCTGTCATCCCAAAAAACAGTCACCATGGCTTTCTGTGCTGGTTGCTGGCTCTTGAACGTTTTAGGTATGAGGTGTCACACCATTCTATGGAATGATTCTTTGTTTCCGGTTTACAAAGATGTGCCCACGTTTTAGCCCCTGTCACCAGACCAGCAAAAAAAGTGTCTTCATTGGCTTCAAATGCTTCCAGCAGATCAGAGCAGACTTCCACCCTTCTCTCAATCAATTCTGGTGCCAACTGTCGAGGTACCCACTTTGCACAAACTTTCCAACACCATAATGCCGCGTACACACGATCGCACATTCCGACAACAAAATCCATGTTTTTTTTTCCGACGGATGTTGGCTCCAACTTGTCTTGCATACACACGGACACACAAATCTTGCCGGAAATTCCGATCGCCAAGAACGCGGTGGCGTACAACACGTACGACGAGCCGAGAAAAGTGAAGTTCGATAGCCAGTGCGGCTCTTCTGCTTGATTCCGAGCATGCGTGGAACTTTGTCCATTGGAATTGTGTACACACGATTGGAATTTACGACAACGGATTTTGTTGTCGGAAAATTTGAGATCCAGATCTCAAATTTTGTTTGTCGGAAATGCCGATGGAAAATGTCCGATGGAGCCTACACACGGCCGGAATTTCCGACAACAAGCTCCCATCGAACATTTCCCGTCGGAAAATCCGACCGTGTGTACGCGGCATAAGTCTTCCGCCATCTTCTGTGTGGGATTGTGTCCACAGTCCAGTTGAGCAGCAAGCTTGCGTACTGCTCCTCGTCTGTCCACGTGAAACAATTCATCCACTGTGTGGTTTGTCTTCAATGCTTCAATGCTGGTTCCTCTCCTTTAAACCTCTTCAATCATCTGTGCACATTGTTCTTGTCAGTGGTGTCTTCTCCGTAAACATTCTGTAGTTGTCTGTGGACGTTGGACAGCCTGCAGCCCCCATCAAGAACTCAACGACAGAACATTGCTTCTGCTTTGAATCTAGTACTTACATAACTGCAATGAAAAAGAAGAAGAGTTATGCCCTGTACACACGGTCGGATTTTCCGACGGAAAATGTGTGATAGGACCTTGTTGTCGGAAATTCCGACCGTGTGTGGGCTCCATCACACATTTTCCATCGGATTTTCCGACACACAAAGTTTGAGAGCAGGCTATAAAATTTTCCGACAACAAAATCCAGTGTCGGTATTTCCGATCGTGTGTACACAAATCCGACGCACAAAGTGCCACGCATGCTCAGAATAAATTAAGAGATGAAAGCTATTGGCTACTGCCCCGTTTATAGTCCCGACGTACGTGTTTTACGTCACGGCGTTCAGAATGATCGGATTTTCCGACAACTTTGTGTGACCGTGTGTATGCAAGACAATTTTGAGCCAACATCTGTCGGAAAAAAATCCTAGGATTTTGTTGTCGGAATGTCCGATTAATGTCCGACCGTGTGTACAGGGCATTACTCTAGAGGAAGGGTTACTCTACCAACATGTGAAATTTGAACAACCTACCCTGTTTCCCCTGTTTATGTAACTTAAGTTATGCCCACTTTTGTATTCATTTTGGTATAGCCTTCGCATTATATTTTACAATGATGATCTCACTTCTCCCCAAATATATATTTTACAGAAACGACATCACTCTTTTTCAAATGTAATCTCGTTTTGTACACTTTATTGAACATATAGGCAAAAACAGACTAAACATCAGCAAGCCCAATTCATATAGGACAGTGATCTCCAAACTATGGCCCAGGGGCTGGATGTGGCCCTTTGCTTGCCTTTATCTGGCCCTTGGGGCACTACTCACCAACTGACACCAATGAGGGGGCACCATTCCCCCTACTGCGGCACTATTTTTCCATCGATACCAACAATGGGGCACTATTTCTCTCATTAAAACCAAGGATGAGGCACTGATGTTGGGGCATTTTCTGCTCTCAGTGGCCACAGTCTGGCCCCCTAAAGCCTGAAGGACAGTGAACTGGCCCGTTGTTTAGAAAGTTTGGAGACCTCTGATATATTAGATACAGGCAGCAATCCAACATCTAAATGACATAATACAGGGATGACATCACTACTCCCTATACATCAGATATATTTGGCTGTGACACCATTAATTAATAAATAAATAGAACTGGACAAGAGTGACAACATTACTCCACAAGAGTAACATATTTTTTAACAGGTGTCACCTTTACGCTGCACATACATTTTAGTGAGGGGGTGACATGATTACTCTCCGAATATTAGTTGTATATTATAGAAGTGATGTAACTATTAGATACACATAAGTGGTTGGAACAATGCATGTAGGCAGACAACTGAGATTTCCAGCTGTACTATAGGGATGTTTTACATTGTAATGAGGACAATGTCACCGACACATACAGTTTAGAGGGGGGTGGTGAGGAGCCCATTCACATCCCAGCTGTCTATTATTGTGCATCTTCCCCCATCCCAACACTTACTACGGCCTCTTCTCTGACAATGACGACACAATGAGCCTACACTACTACAATGACCTGGACAACTGTTCTCCACTCCATGGGCTGGGCTACATATCAGCTGTGACAAGTACAAGTCATCCCTGGTGAATCCATGGGTCGTAGGCCGAGTACCTTCATACAACGGGCCAAACGCTTCTAGCTCCTGGCCCCCCAGGGCGGACGGCCCACTAACAGATTTGCAGGTAATGGATATTGGATAGTGAGCTGTAAAGATGCGTATACTGTAGCTCAGTCTACTGATGGTGTATGTTAGTTTACAGCTTAGCCTGGATGTTCCATCATCGTCAATCTGATGTTCATGTCAAGTCACTTATTGAAGCTGAAAAATGAGCCGGTAAATCCACCCAAAAGTGATATTTATTTCACCTTTAGATGGATGATAGAGAGTTACACCGCCTGGCATTGTATGATACCACTCAGGGTATATATGGGCACAGTGCCGGGACAAGGTCATCTACAGCCCAGGGCAAACATAGCAAACTGTACCCCCCCCCCCCCCAAGATGCATAAGCACTATGTGTCAGAACCCCCCCCAAAAAATAGATCACTTATCTGCATGCTTAACCTCTAAGCGTAAATTCCCCCTCCTCCAGTAAAAATTTCCCCTGCCAGCACTAATCGTTACCCCCCACCCCCTTCCAAGCTCAAATACTCTTTCTCTCTCCAAATCCTCCCAGCAAAAATCCCCCTCCCCACCCCCAAAAACAAAAATCACCCCCTCCTAGCACAATTCCTCCACCCCTCAAATTCCCTCTCCAAGAACAAATTCTCTTCCCCCACTCCAAATCCCCCCTCCCAGCATAATTTCTCCCCTCAATCCCCACACTTAGCACCCCCCCCCAAAAAAATTTCCTCTTCTAGCATAAATACCCCCCAATCACCCCTACTAGCACAAATCCCCCCGCCTCCCAAAAAAAAATCCTCTTCTACCATATCACCTCTTCTAGCAAAACCCCCCCCGATTCCCCTCTTCTAGCACAACCCTCCCCCCCAGATCCCCTCTTCTAGCACAAATTCCCTCCCCCCTCTACCATATCACCTTGCGCCCCTTGTGACGTCACCGACCCAGCATGCACCGGTCTGTTTAGGTTTACAGGAAAAGCTGAGATCTGCTCACACTTTTATTGATCTATTGATTTGCTGGTGCTTCGGAAAGTGACATCTGCTGGTGCTTTCCCTGATCATGTGCTCAGTATAAGTCCACAGTCCTACAGATGGACCATATTTTACACTGTATGCATGTAAATGTACAGTGTACATGAACCCTATTGGCTGCTGCCAGCCTGCCACTGCTCAAGGCCAACATGGAAATATCGTTTGTGCTAATGTACAGCATACATGGACCCTATTGGCTGCGGCTGTTGCTCAGGGCTGACATGGAAACATCCATAGGTGTGCACAGCCTATTGCATTAGGGTGTGCACCCCAAAGCTCAAACACACACGCCTTTCTCTGAAGCCTCGGCTGCACAGAACAGTGAATGAATGGGAAGTGCTCTGTGCTGCGCGGCTTCCTGTTCATTCACAAATGGAAGCATTATAAACACAGTTTACTATGCTTCAGTTATGAATGAACTTAGTGAGCGAGTGTGTTTACTGTGCTTATGTAGCAATGTCCCGGGGCCCCTGAGGCCTAATGGTGACCTCCAGAGTAAGGGACAGTTGACATCCTTCTTTGTAGAGTGGGTTACAAGGTATGGTGGGTGTAATGCAAGGAATGGTGGGCTCCAGAGAATGCTTTTGGAATGCAAAAAGAACTTTATTGCCTCTTGAACAGAACCGGGGGGACAGAGGGTTAGGGCCAGGACACCCTTGAGCAGATGCAATGATAATTGGCAGACTCCGAGACTTCTATAGAAAGGCAGCTATACAGGTGCAGATCTCCAGCCGGACACCACTTCTGTATAAGTAGGATCGCTGTCTCCTATGGCAACAGTCTTGTAGTAGTTACTAATGGTAGTATATTCAACTATTGACAACACAAACAGTTCTCTGTTTACTCCACAATCACTCACTGTGGATCTTCACTCAATGAACTCCCAGTCCTTCACTAGACTTCGGATCCAATAGCCACTAAATCCCCTGAGCTCTTTCCCTGTTAGCACTCAGTATATTCCTCAAGCGTCACCTCTGCTGTCCTACTAGGTCCCTGGCTTGGCACTCACAGATACTCTTCAAGCGTCATCCCTGCTGACCCACCAGGTCCCTGGCTTGGCACCCACTGATGCTCCACAAGCGTCACCTCTGCTGTCCCACTGGGTCCCTGGCTTGGCACTCACTGAAGCTTTCCCACGTCTTCACCGTCCCTAGTTGATGAGAAGACTACTCAGGTACCGACTTCAGATTATTCACAGTGGTCTCCGGTAATAAGGTGGATGGTCCCTTAGTGGCGACAGCTTCCCCTCCTTCCTCCGAACACAGCGGGTTCCCTGTCCGGCTGAACCGCTACTTCTGGTTGGACTGCAGGCCAGCAGTCCCAACCCTACTCTGCTCTCCTGCTTCTGGATAGGCCCTCAGACAACCTAGCAGCCAGATGTCCCTGGGATAGGCCTCAGGCTTCCGGCCTAGCAGCCCGGGGCAGTACAACACACGTCCACCCAGACAGCCGTCCGGGTGGCACAGAACACCGATCACCTGACTCCACCCAAATAAATAGGCTCTCCCAGCAGGCCAAGGGGCTTAAAGAAACCCCCCGCCATTTGGCTGAGACCCCCCATCCATTCATAATCTGTCGTTGCTATGCCCTTGTCTTATCCAATGTCACCAGCTACCATGCCACCCAGTGACAGAAGAGAGAAGTGCAGCAATTCCAGAATTAGGGGTAAATCAATTGATCTCCTAACAACTGGCCAAGGCAACTATCGCCTGGCAACTAAATTTGATAGCAACCCTGCCTAAACTTCAGGGTGCTACATCTAGAAAAGGAAGGAGTCAGTAAATGACGTCTTTACTAGCCCCTTCCCCCACTCTCCATCCTGAAACATCCCCCGCAGCAGCTGGGGGGGGGGGGGAGCGGAGAGGTGGGAAGCCTGCAGCACCGCGCGGTCAGAGGGCCAACATGGGGGAAGCCCAGGTAGCAGAGGGAATCGGCACTGCATGTAGCAATTAGGGTGTGCCCAGGCACACCTGGCACACCTATGGAAACATCAATTTGTGCTCATGCATAGTGTACATGGACCTTATTGGTTGCTGCCACTGCTCAGGGCTGACATGGAAATATCATTTGTGCTAATGTACAGTGTACATAGATCCTATTGGTTGCTGCCACTGCTCAGGGCTGACAAAGAAATATCATTAGTCGGTGTAGACAGCAGTGCTGCAGTCACTGATGACATGCTATTGATGTTTGCATCTCCCAGAAGTGCATGCTCATAAAGAACTTGGACTTCGGTCATTCAGAATTAGCCAAAGCCATTCTGCACATGCACCACCACTGCTTGCAGGACTCATTTGGGGGGGGAGATATAAACATTAATGGTGTGTAATCGGCAGTGATGCCGCTGCTGTCTAAACATTGTTAATATTTACCAGTCAGGCAATAAACAGTGGCGGCGGTCGATAGGGTTTATGTTTGCCGTACACATGTAAAGCTAGCGGACAACTTTTTATGCAGGATCATGCTGTCAGCAAGGGCCTGCGTGAAAACAATATGCCTGTGTGCAGGAGAGCCCTTAGAAGAAAAAGAGAAATGTTGCACCCATCTGAGAATATATTGAGTTCTGAGCGATGTCCCCTCCCCTGAATTTACTGGTCACCATGAGAAGTCTGCATACACAGCAGTCCATCTATGTGGAACACAAAATAATGGGCAGAATCATTTTGCTGCTGCATGCAGCTCACAGCAGCCTCAGGCAACAATCATCTAATGCCGGCAGGGGCCTTTTGTCCGGCTTTGGTAACAATGCCATAGCTGATACTTTCCGTAAGTTTCTGTGAGAGAACTGAGTTTCAGATGTGGAGCTTCTCTGTCCATGGTACTGAATGTAAGGCAAGGCTCCATAATAAAACCCCATGGAAGTCTAACAGACCAGGACTGAAGTGATATAATACTGTATATAGGTCCGTCTGCAGGGCTGGATTTCCCACAAGGCACATGAGGCCAGCCAGCCTTGGACCCAACACTCTTTCTTCTGCAGGGGACAGTCCCTGTTTTGAGGAGTCTGTCCCCAGCAAGCAAACGTCCCCGGTAAAATAGACCTTCGCTACCAGTCCCTGTTTTGAGGGTTCTGTCCCCAGCAAGCAAACGTCCCCGGTGATATAGATCTTCGCTACCAGTCCCTGTTTTGAGGGGTCTGTCCCCAGCAAGCAAACGTCCCCAGCGATGTAGACCTTCACTATCAGTCCCTGTTTTGAGGGGTCTGTCCCCAGCAAGCAAACGTCCCCAGCGATGTAGACCTTCACAATCAGTCCCTGTTTTGAGTGGTCTGTCCCCAGTAGGCAAACGCCCCTAGGGATGTAGACCTTCGCTATCAGTCCCTGTTTTGAGGGGTCTGTCCCCAGTAAGCAAACGTCCCCGACGATGTAGACCTCCGCTATCTTGCTCTGCTGGGTAACTGTGTTAGGGATGGTGCCAGTCAGCCAGCCTTGGACCCAACACTCTGTCTTCTTCAGGGGACAGTCCTTGTTTTGAGTGGTCTGTCCCCAGCAAGCAAACATCCCCAGCGATGCAGACCTTCGCTATCAGTCCCTGTTTTGAGGGGTCTGTCCCCAGCAAGCAAACGTCCCCGGCGATGTAGACCTTCGCTATCAGTCTCTATTTTGAGGGGTCTGTCCCCAGCAAGCAAACGTCCCGGATGATGTAGACCTTCGCTATCAGTCTCTGTTTTGAAGGGTCTGTCCCCAGGAAGCAAATGTCCCTGGTGAAGTAGACCTTCGCTATCAGTCCCTATTTTGAGGGGTCTGTCCCCAGCAAGCAAATGTCCCTGGTGAAGTAGACCTTCGCTATCAGTCCCTGTTTTGAGGGGTCTGTCCCCAGCAAGCAAATGTCCACGGCGATGTAGACCTTCGCTATCAGACCCTGTTTTGAGGGGTCTGTCCCCAGTAAGAAAACGTCCCTGGATATAGACCTTCGCTATCAGTCCTTGTTTTGCAGGGTCTGTCCCCAGCAAGCAAACGTCCTTGGCGATGTAGACCTCCGCTATCTTGCTCTGCTGGGTAACTGTGTTAGGGATGGTGCCAGTCACCCAGCCAGCCTTGGACCCAACACTCTGTCTTCTGCAGGGGAGAGTCCCTGTTTTGAGGGGTCTGTCCCCAGCAAGCAAACATCTCCAGCGATGTAGACCTTGGCTATCAGTCCCTGTTTTGAGGGGTTTGTCCCCTGCAAGCAAACGTCCCCGGAGATGTAGACCTTCACTATCAGTCCCTGTTTTGAGGGGTCTGTCCCCAGTAAGCAAACGTCCCTGTGGGATGTAGACCTTCGCTATCAGTCCCTGTTTTGAGGGGTCTGTCCCCAGTAAGCAAACGTCCCTGGCGATGTAGACCTCCGCTATCTTGCTCTGCTGGGCAACTGTGTTAGGGATGGTGCCAGTCAGCCAGCCTTGGACCCAACACTCTGTCTTCTGCAGAGGACGGTCCCTGTTTTGAGGGCTCTGTCCCCAGCAAGCAAACATCCCCAGCGATGTAGACCTTCACTATCAGTCCCTGTATTGAGGGGTCTGTCCCCTGCAAGCAAACATCCCCGGTGATGTAGAGTTTCGCTATCAGTCCCTGTTTTGAGGGGTCTGTCCCCAGGAAGCAAACATCCCTGGCAAAGTAGACCTTCGCTATCAGTCCCTGTTTTGAGGGTTGATGTAGACCTCCGCTATCTTGTTCTGCTGGGTAACGGCACCCCAAACATATGTTAACCACTTGCCAACCATACACTGCACATCCAGGTGCATAGCATAGAATCACATATACATACTGTACATGATTCTGCACTTCCGGTGCATCCCTCTCGTTGGCGTAGTGCTCCCAGGAGGGACAGGTAATGCATCCAGAAGTTTGCAGTCCATGGTAGGCTGTGTTGGGACAGGGCTGAACGTTGCATCGAGTGGTAAACGTTTAGGGTACTATGCTTTCACAGACGAATGCCTAGGCATTGATCACATGATCTCAGTTGACGGGAGTTAGAAAACTGACATTCAAGTGCAATCACCAGCATTGCAGGGACTTTTCTCCCCATTAATAGACAACTACTACTGCCTGGGCATTTGATCGTGTGACCTCTCACCATTGGAGCTAGGAGAATAATTTTCTGTAGGACAGGTAAATATCAAAACCAGCTGCAATGGAATAATGTCCTATGACATGCCGCACTCATATGACATCTGACTGATCTGTGCTGGCAGTAACATCAAAGGTCATATCTGACTGGGGGATATGGGCCAACAACTCCGTCTTCTCTTCTCCTATGAATAGATACAATCCCTTCAATGGGTGCAATGGGGTGAGCATGCGGAAAGACCCAACATCATATTCTCTTCTACATAACTATCAGTAGATAGATAGATAGATAGATAGATAGATAGATAGATAGATAGATAGATAGATAGATAGATAGATAGATAGATAGATAGATAGATAGATAGATAGATAGATAGATAGATAGATAGGTAGGTAGATAGATAGATTGTATAGATGATTAGACATTGGTGCAGACAGACACCTAGTCTATTTATCATATACTGCATTGCATGTTGTTGTCTACACAAACCTTTCCCTCAGTGCTGTCAGTGATGATCAGTGCCTGCACAGTGCCCTCTATGGTGTCAGGGCACAGCCGATTAGGTGCCATGGGAGGACACCATGCTGAACTGACACCATAGGAAACAAGGAAAATTGTGGTGGGACTGCGGTGGGCAACACTGCCCAGCTCTTCCCACACCAATGGTCTGAATGGACCCCCCAAAATGTCCCTATACATCTTGCCTGCTACATTGAATTGGTCTAATTTACCTTCCCCCTATTCTGCTATATACAGTACTTACCTAGTTCTGGTATACTGTCCAGCTGCTATGCTTACCTTCAACTGGTGTTTCCTCTTCTTCATGCTGCAGTAGAACCTATGGGCTTCTAAAGGCATTTCTCCCATTGTTCATATGTAGAGGGCTGGCCCATTGGAGGAGGACATCATGGCGGGTAGTGGTTGGACTGGGTACCAGAACTAGGTAAGTAGCTCCTGAGAAAGCCTATGACAACAAAACACATTGAGTTGGGGTAACATCAGGGAATCTTTGGTCTCCATCGGTGGTAAGCCAGAAGGGAGGATAGAGTCTAGGTAACAACAGAAGGTTTCTGCAACTTGGTATTTCAATCTCAAGCAAGATACGGTGCATGGCGGACGGTGGCTAGACTGGATAACAGAACTAGGTAAGTAGCTCCTGCAAATGCCTGATGGTGAAACATGCCGAGAGGGAATGACGTCAGTAGTACACTCGTGTTCTCCATTCTTGGCAAGCCAGAAGAGAGGATAGAGTCTGGGTAACAACAAAAGGTCTCTGCAGCGAATTTCTATCACATGCAAGTTACTGGTGCATGGCCAGTGGTGGTTGGACTGGGTACCAAAACTGGGTAAGTAGCTCTTGAGAAAGCCTAAAACAGTAAAACGCATCAAGTGAGGGCAACATCAATATATTCTTGGTCTCTATTGGTGGTAAGCCAGAAAGGAGGATCGTCTAACTAACAAAAGAAACTCTCAGCAATTTGGTATTTTTACATGCAAGATACTGGTACATGGCGGATGGTGGCTGGACTGGATACCAGAACTAGATAAGTAGTTCCTAAGATGGTGAAACATGCCAAGATGGGATGACATCAGTACATTCTTGGTCTCCATTGTTGGTAAGCTAGAAGGGAGGATAGAGTCTTTTCAACATGGTGTAGCACCCTGTAGTTTAGGCAGGGAGCTCCTCACAAATTTACTTGCCAGGAGTAGTTATCCTGGTTGATTGATAAAGATCTATGGATTTCTCCCTAAGTTTGGCCCTGTTGCACTTTTCTCTTCTACCATTAGGTGTCCGGGTGCTTGGTGGTACTAGATATGAGAAGGGCAACCCAGGCTCAAGTTATGAGTATGTGGGATGTCTCAGCCAATGGGCCGGGGTTTTCTTGAATCCCTTGGCCTGCTGGGAGAACCTATATATTCGGGTGGAGTCAGGTGATCAATGTTTGGTGCCACCTGGACACACGTCCACCCAGACAGCATCTGGCCGATAGGCTGTATGAGGGCCTATCCAGAAGTAAGAGAGCATCGCTGGGTTGGGATTGCGGCTTGCAGTCCAACCAGAAGGGACGGTTCTGCCAACCGGAGAACCTGTCAGTGGTTGAAGGTAGAAGGGCAGCCGTTCACCACAAAGGGACCAACCACCTTATTACCAGGGACCACAGTGAGTAACTGAAGCAAGTACCGGAGCAACATTCTCACCGAACAGGCACGGTGGAGAATCGGGAAACTTTAGGCGGTGATCAAGTCAGGGACCCAACCAGCGGAGGTGACGCTTGCAGAGCAGCCTTGTGTGTCAAGCTAGGGACCGAGCCAGTCAGCGGGGTGAAGCTTGAAAAGTATCTGGAGTGCCAAGCTTGAGACCCAGCAAGGAAGCATGGGGGACACTTGAGAGAAATACCACCACAAAGATTGGAGGAGCTCAAGAGATTCAGAGTCAGTAAATCAGCGGGTCTAGTGAGAGACCGGGAGCTCAGCGTTGAAGAACTACAAGAGGCAGTTGTAGTGAAGCTGAAGGAACTGTTACGTTTGCGTTAGGAACTGTTAAAGACTGTTGCCATAGGAGACAGCATTCCTGCATGTGCAGATGTGACACCTTACTGGGGCCTTTCCGTGCACGGCTGTCCTCCTATTGAAGTCTCGGAGTCTGCCAATTGAATTTACAGCTACTTAAGGGTGTCCTGGCCCTAACCCTCCTCCCCCCCAAAAAACAAAAAGGACTGTTAAGAGAAATAAAACCTCTTTTACATCCAAGAAGTGTCTGGCGCCCAATAACTTTGTCCACCTTGCACCCAGCACATACAGAAGGATGTCAGCTATCTTTGGCCTGGAAAGTTCTCATCAGACTGGACAAGGCCAGAGACCTTGCTACAATGTTATTTCTTTCACTTGGAAGATACTGGTGCATGGCCGGCAGTGGCTGGACTGGCTACCAGATCAAGGCAAGAGCCTAAGATGGCGAAACATGTTGAGTGGGGGGTGATGTCAGTGTGCTCTTCTTCAACAGTTATAAGTCAGAAGGAGGTATAGAGCCTAAGTAACAACAGAAGGTCTTGGCAACTTGGTATTTCCATCACTCAAAATACTGGTGCTGTTTATAGAACTTTCCTTGTAGTGTATATACACTGTATGATTGGTTGTGTTTACACTTTTTTATTTTCATTAAATAAATTTGGACTTACACTATGTGAATGTCTTATGAGGTTATGTATGAGGTATGGGGGAGAGATCTGACCATCGGAAGAAGAGGAGAGGAGACGGGACGATTTGGGATATATGCAGACTCAGGCAGATCTGTTATCACATTAGAAGTCACATTGTGTTTATCGTGCGTTTGTTTCCATGGTGGAACACGCGTGTGTCATGGGGGACATGTTTAAGGTGAAACGTCAACACCCCAAGGGGTTCTTTTTTGTAGAATTCTCCTTTAAGGGGGCGTGGCAAGGGGTGTGTCCTATGCCTGCATGCTTTTGCCGATAGGTGTCCCTCATTCCCATTTCAAAAAGTTGGGAGGTATGGAAATGTCTTTCACTGTATTATATAGTCATAGTTTGGTAGAGATATTGTTTTGATACCTTTGTTTTAGGACCCGTTCACATATCGCTTCGCGGGAATGTGGTTCTCTACTAGCCATTTTGTATGCATGATTCACACACGGAAATGCGTTGTTGCACATAGGGCTGCTTATTCATTTAAATAGGCTGCCCTATGCACGTTGGTCGCTCCAAAGAAGCTCAGGGACCACATTTTGGCTCTGAGCCAGGAGCGATTTTACACGCGCGTTTTGCCACGATTCTCACGCGTTTTGATGCATGACAATGGCGCACATTCCCAGCATGCACAAGGTGTATCCAAAACGAAAGCTTTTGTAATGTTTTGGATAGAGTGGGGAAGCGTTAAATTGGCCATACACTAGTAGAATTTTTGGAACACACGTTCCTTCATATGAAAACTCCCAGGACATCCGATGATTTGACAAACGTCGTTTGAAAGCAGTTGAAAACGAATGTTGACGTGACCTCTCCAATGATAAGAAAGAAACAAATATTCTTTAACCGCTTCAATACAGGGCACTTTTACCCCGTTGCTGCTCAGGCCAATTTTCAGCTTTCAGCGCTGTCACAATTTGAATGACAATTACGCAGTCATGCAACACTGTACCCATAAGAAATGTTATCAATTTTCACACAGAGCTTTCTTTTGGTGGTATTTAATCACCGCTGGGTTTTTTATTTTTTTGCTTAAAAAAATGAAAAAAAGACAGAAAAATTGAAAAAAAAAAAAATTTCCTTAGATTCTGTCATAAAATTTTGTAAATAAGTAATTTATCTTCTTCACTGAAGTGGGCTGATGAGGTGGCACTGATGGGGTGGCACTAATGAGGAGGCAGTAGTATGCAGCACTGATGGGCACTGATAGGCAGCACTGATAGGTGGCACTGATAGGAGGCACTGATGGGCACTGATAGGCGGCACTGATAGGAGGCACTGATAGGCGGCACTTATGGGCAATGATAGGTGGCACTGATATGCAGCACTGATAGGCGGCACTTATGAGCACTGATATGTGGCACTGATATGCAGCACTGATGAGCACTGATAGGTGGCACTGATAGGCAGCACTTATGGGCAATGATAGGCAGCACGAATAGGTGGCACTGATAGGAGGCACTTCTGGGCAATGATAGGTGGCACTGATATGCAGCACTGATATGCAGCACTGATGAGCACTGATAGGTGGCACTGATAGGCGGCACTTATGGGCAATGATAGACAGCACGAATAGGTGGCACTGATGGGCACTGATAGGCGGCACTTATGAGCACTGATATGCAGCCCTGATGAGCACTGATAGGTGGCACTGATAGGCGGCACTTATGGGCAATGATAGACAGCACGAATAGGTGGCACTGATGGGCACTGATAGGCGGCACTGATAGGAGGCACTGATAGGCGGCACTTATGGGCAATGATAGGTGGCACTGATATGCAGCACTGATAGGCGGCACTTATGAGCACTGATATGCAGCACTGATGAGCACTGATATGCAGCACTGATAGGCGGCACTTATGAGCACTGATATGCAGCACTGATGAGCACTGATAGGTGGCACTGATAGGCAGCACTTATGGGCAATGATAGGCAGCACGAATAGGTGGCACTGATAGGAGGCACTTATGGGCAATGATAGGTGGCACTGATATGCAGTACTGATATGCAGCACTGATGAGCACTGATAGGTGGCACTGATAGGCGGCACTTATGGGCAATGATAAACAGCACGAATAGGTGGCACTGATGGGCACTGATAGGCGGCACTTATGAGCACTGATATGAAGCCCTGATGAGCACTGATAGGTGGCACTGATAGGCGGCACTTATGGGCAATGATAGACAGCACGAATAGGTGGCACTGATGGGCACTGATAGGCGGCACTTATGGGCAATGATAGGCGGCACAGATAGGCAGCACTGATGGGCGGCACTAATGAGCAGGCACTGATGGACACTGAAAGCCAGCACTGACTGGCATTTATGATGGACACTGACTGGCATCACTGCTGGGCACTGTTGGGGCTGCACAGATAATAAGTGCCCTGATTATCTGTACAGGTCTCCCCTGTGAGGAGATCCCGCTCTCCTCTCCTTTCTGTCAGTATGAGGCAAGGAGAGCCGATAAACGGCACTTCCGTGTTTACGTGTGATTGGACACAGCCCATCACATGGGTAAAGAGCCTCTTCATTAGCCCTTTACTGAGCACGGTGAGCGCAAGCGCAGTGAGACTGGGGTGACGTCATATAACGTGGTCCTCGAACGTGAGGGGATCCCCGTCATTTGTCTATACGGTGAGCTGGAGGAGGTGAAAGGAACATTTTTGAAGGCAATTTTACGAATATATAACCACTTTTAGGAACCTTGTCAATTTTTTTGTTATCTGATCCCCGATGTAGAGGTTCACTCTCTTTGTCACTGGGACTGCAAGAGAGGGAAAACTCCACATTCGGAGTTGTCATCAGAACAGGAATAGAGAGGAAATCTTCCAATGGGGACACTTGTTGCGATGACAGCTTTCTAAAAGAGGATTTCCATACATTGGAGAGATTTCCTCCGGCCTTCTGTTGTGTCTCTAGAAAGAGAAGGAGACTTACTCAATAGGGCACAGATGGTAAAAAAAAATCTGACAGGTGTTTTACCTCTTCCCCATTTTATCCAAAACAAAAAGAGTTTGATATTTAGATACACTTTAACCACTTCAGCTCCAGAAGGTGTTACTCCCTTCATGGACATTTTCTGCTATTCGGCACTGCGCTAGTTTAACTGGTAATTGCGCGGTCATACAATACCCGTACAAAATATATATCTTTTTTTTTTTTTCACACAAATAGTTTTCTTTTTTGGTATTTTCTCACCACTGGGTTTTTTTTTACTTTTATATGTTATTTTTTTTTATTATTATTATATAAGTTAAAAAAGAAAATTTGGAAAAAAAAAAATTTTTACTTTCTGTTATAAAACATATACGATAAAAAAATTGAAAAAATCGAATTTCTTCATAAATGTATTAAAATGTATTCTGCTTCATGTCTTTGGTAAAAAAAAAAATCCCAATAAGTGTATATTGATTTGTTTGCGCGAAAGTTATAGCGTCTAGAAATTATGGGCTATATACTGGAATTTTTTTTCCTGTGATAGTGTGGCGGTTAATCTGGCATTAACGGACACTGGGTGGGAACTAACGTATAGTGACATTAATGCAGTGATCAGTGCTAATAATATACACTTATACTGTACTAATGACATCTAGGGGAAATCAAAGGGTTAACTTTGTGCATAAGACGTGTAAAATGTGTACTGAGTTCTGATTTTACTAAAAGATGTGACTGTTTTTACTCCCTGCTTTGCAGGGAGAAAAAAAAAACCAGCCACATCACTGCTCTCTGTTGAATGCCCAGTGTTGTTTACTAACACAGGGCTCTCTTCTGTCATTCGTTAAGCAGATCTCAGACATTAATCATTGGCCGGGACCCGCTAATCGGCTTGTGCCGTAGCGAATGACAACACAGTCTGCCCGGAAATGCTGGATCTCATATATATATGTGGCCCAGTGCAGCGGGGCCGCACTGTAGTAGTAAAGCTACAGGAGGTGACCCAGAACTGGCTAAAGTGCATCTCTGGTCAAAATATAAAAACATATATATATATATATATATATATATTAAATATATAATATATATATATATATATATATATATATATATATATATATATATATATATTAATTTCCACATTGTATTTCAATTATTTTCTACCTATTACTCTGAACTATTCTGAAGTTTGTAAACTTACTTTGTGAAGATCCCCACACATTTCCTTCCTTGAATGTCCTGTGAGTAGGCACTTGCTATGTCACACATTTTACAGAGCCTGCCCTCTGACCTACAGAGGTGCTGAGAGGAGGAGTTTCAGGAGGTGGAGTCAGTACAGGAATCACTGCTTGCAAGGCAGCAAGGTACCATGGGATATGTAGTCCTCAGAAATGGAGGAGAAGCTGCAAAGCATGCTGGGAATCCAGGAAGTTGTGCAAAGAGATAGCCAGCAGATAGGAAGAACTCACAACATGAAAGGAGACTTATCAAGTAATTTTATAATGGGTTGTCAATAATACTTATTGTTTGTATTTTTATTACCACGCTGATGTTATAAAAAAGGAAATGTGACCATAGATCTCCTTTAAAGTGTTATTAAACCCATTATACCAATTTTTTCTGAACTGCATTCTGATCAGAAATGCTCCATGTCTTTCTTCTCAGGGCCATTAACCCAATTTAATGGGAATCTCCAGACTACAGCCCACAGGCCAAATCTGGGCAGCTGCAAGAATTTATCCAACTCTCTGATATAAAGGGGTTTTTTTCTAAGGTGGACTTTGATGTAAGGGGACTTTGACGGGGACTCTGATACAAGGGGGTATTCTGATGGGGACTCTGATACAAAGGTGGGGGTTCTGATAGGAACTCTGATACAAAGGGGGGGGGGGTTCTGATGGGGACTCTGATACAAGGGGGGGTTCTGATGGGCACTCTGATACAAGGGGGGTTCTGATGGGGACTCTGATACAAGGGGGGGTTCTGATGGGGACTCTGATACAAGGGGGGGGTTCTGATGGGGACTCTGATACAAGGGGGTATTCGGATGGGGACTCTGATGCAAAGGGGGGGTTCTGATGGGGACTCTGATACAAGGGGGTATTCTGATGGGGACTCTGATACAAAGGGGGGGGGTTCTGATGGGGACTCTGATACAAGGGGGGGGGGTTGATGGGGACTCTGATACAAGGGGGGTTCTGATGGGGACTCTGATACAAGGGGAGGGGGGTTCTGATGGGGACCCTGATACAAGGGGGGGGGGTTCTGATGGGGACTCTGATACAAGGGGGTGTTCTGATGGGGACTTGGATACAAGGGGGGTTTCTGATGGGGACCTCTGATACAAGGGAGTGTTCTGATGGGGACTCTGATACAAGGGGGATTCTGATGTGGACTCTAATACAAGGGGGGGTTCTGATGGGGACCTCTGATACAAGGGAGTGTTCTGATGGGGACTCTGATACAAGGGGGGGTTCTGATGTGGACTCTGATATAAGGGGGGTTCTGATGGGGACTCTGATACAAGGGGGGGTTCTGATGGGAACTCTGATACAAGGGGGGGTTCTGATGGGGACTCTGATACAATGGGGGGGTTCTGATGGGCACTCTGATACAAGGGGGGTTCTGATGGGGACTCTGATACAAGGGGGGGTTCTGATAGGGACTCTGATACAAGGGGGGGGTTCTGATGGGGACTCTGATACAAGGGGGTATTCTGATGGGGACTCTGATACAAAGGGGGGGGGGTTCTGATGGGGACTCTGATACAAGGGGGGGGTTCTGATGGGGACTCTGATACAAGGGGGGGGTTCTGATGGGGACTCTGATACAAGGGGGGGTTCTGATGGGGACTCTGATACAAAGGGGGGGGGGGTTCTGATGGGGACTCTGATACAAGGGGGGGGTTCTGATGGGGACTCTGATACAAGGGGGGGGTTCTGATGGGGACTCTGATACAAGGGGGGGGTTCTGATGGGGACTCTGATACAAGGGGGGGGTTCTGATGGGGACTCTGATACAAGGGGGGGGGTTCTGATGGGGACTCTGATACAAGGGGGGGTTCTGATGGGGACTCTGATACAAGGGGGGGTTCTGATGGGGACTTGGATACAAGGGGGGTTCTGATGTGGACTCTGATACAAGGGGGGGGGGTTCTGATGGGGACCTCTGATACAAGGGAGTGTTCTGATGGGGACTCTGATACAAGGGGGGGTTCTGATGTGGACTCTGATACAAGGGGGGTTCTGATGGGGACTCTGATACAAGGGAGTGTTCTTATGGGGACTCTGATACAAGGGGGATTCTGATGTGGACTCTGATACAAGAGGGGGTTCTGATGGGGACCTCTGATACAAGGGAGTGTTCTGATGGGGACTCTGATACAAGGGGGGGTTCTGATGTGGACTCTGATACAAGGGGGGTTCTGATGGGGACTCTGATACAAGGGGGGGTTCTGATGGGGACTCTGATACAATGGGGGGGGGGGTTCTGATGGGCACTCTGATACAAGGGGGGTTCTGATGGGGACTCTGATACAAGGGGGGGTTCTGATGGGGACTCTGATACAAGGGGGGGGGGTTCTGATGGGGACTCTGATACAAGGGGGGGTTCTGATGGGGACTCTGATACAAGGGGGTATTCGGATGGGGACTCTGATGCAAAGGGGGGGTTCTTATGGGGACTCTGATACAAGGGGGTATTCTGATGGGGACTCTGATACAAAGGGGGGGTTCTGATGGGGACTCTGATACAAAGGGGGGGGGGGTTCTAATGGGGACTCTGATACAAGGGGGGTTCTGATGGGGACTCTGATACAAGGGGGGGTTCTGATGGGGACTCTGATACAAGGGGGGTTCTGATGGGGACTCTGATACAAGGGAGTGTTCTTATGGGGACTCTGATACAAGGGGGGGTTCTGATGTGGACTCTGATACAAGGGGGGTTCTGATGGGGACTCTGATACAAGGGGGGGTTCTGATGGGGACTCTGATACAAGGGGGGGGGTTCTGATGGGGACTCTGATACAAGGGGGGGTTCTGATGGGGACTCTGATACAAGGGGGTATTCGGATGGGGACTCTGATGCAAAGGGGGGGGGTTCTGATGGGGACTCTGATACAAGGGGGTATTCTGATGGGGACTCTGATACAAGGGGGGGGGTTCTGATTGGGGACTCTGATACAAGGGGGTGTTCTGATGGGGACTTGGATACAAGGGGGGTTCTGATGTGGACTCTGATACAAGGGGGGGTTCTGATGGGGACCTCTGATACAAGGGGGGGTTCTGATGGGGACTCTGATACAAGGGGGGGTTCTGATGGGGACTCTGATACAATGGGGGTTCTGATGGGGACTCTGATACAAGGGGGGTTCTGATGGGGACTCTGATACAAGGGGGGGTTCTGATGGGGACTCTGATGCAAAGGGGGGGGGGTTCTGATGGGGACTCTGATACAATGGGGGGGGGTTCTGATGGGGACTCTGATACAAGGGGGGTTCTGATGGGGACTCTGATACAAGGGGGGGTTCTGATGGGGACTCTGATACAAGGGGGGGTTCTGATGGGGACTCTGATACAATGGGGGGGGGTTCTGATGGGGACTCTGATACAATGGGGGGGGGGGGGGTTCTGATGGGGACTCTGATACAATGGGGGGGGGTTCTGATGGGGACTCTGATACAATGGGGGGGGGTTCTGATGGGGACTCTGATACAAGGGGGGGTTATGATGGGGACCTCTGATACAAGGGGGGTTCTGATGGGGACTCTGATACAAGGGGGGTTCTGATGGGGACTCTGATACAAGGGGGGTTCTGATGGGGACTCTGATACAAGGGGGGTTCTGATGGGGACTCTGATACAATGGGGGGGGTTCTGATGGGGACTCTGATACAATGGGGGGGGGGGTTCTGATGGGGACTCTGATACAATGGGGGGGGGGGTTCTGATGGGGACTCTGATACAATGGGGGGGGTTCTGATGGGGACTCTGATACAATGGGGGGGGGGTTCTGATGGGGACTCTGATACAATGGGGGGGGGGGTTCTGATGGGGACTCTGATACAATGGGGGGGGGTTCTGATGGGGACTCTGATACAAGGGGACTCGTTACATTTGATTTGTTCACAAAGCCAATTTTTTCTTGTCCTGTGACTATTTGTATAAATTCTACATTATGACATTCTGCTGTGTTTTTTAATGCATTTTGCTGCATTCCAGTGCAGTTCCCTGCAGAAAACAATGCAGCACATTCTACTTTTGTTGGCTGCACTGGTGTGAATGATGCCATTGAAATGACAGGTGACAGGTACTCGGGTACTCTGATGGGCTGGTGACAGGTACTCGGGTACTCAGATGGGCTGGTGACAGGTACTCGGGTACTCAGATGGGCTGGTGACAGGTACTCGGGGACTCAGATGGGCTGGTGACAGGTACTCGGGGACTCAGATGGGCTGGTGACAGGTACTCGGGGACTCAGATGGGCTGGTGACAGGTACTCGGGGACTCAGATGGGCTGGTGACAGGTACTCGGGTACTCAGATGGGCTGGTGACTTGTACTCGGGTACTCAGATGGGCTGGTGACAGGTACTCGGGGACTCAGATGGGCTGGTGACAGGTACTCGGGGACTCAGATGGGCTGGTGACAGGTACTCGGGTACTTTGATGGGCTGGTGACAGGTACTCGGGTACTTTGATGGGCTGGTGACAGGTACTCGGGTACTTTGATGGGCTGGTGACAGGTACTCGGGTACTCTGATGGGCTGGTGACAGGTACTCGGGGACTCAGATGGGCTGGTGACAGGTATTTGGGTACTCAGATGGGCTGGTGACAGGTACTCGGGGACTCAGATGGGCTGGTGACAGGTACTCGGGTACTTTGATGGGCTGGTGACAGGTACTCGGGTACTTTGATGGGCTGGTGACAGGTACTCGGGGACTCAGATGGGCTGGTGACAGGTACTCGGGGACTCAGATGGGCTGGTGACAGGTACTCGGGGACTCAGATGGGCTGGTGACAGGTACTCGGGGACTCAGATGGGCTGGTGACAGGTACTCTGGGACTCAGATGGGCTGGTGACAGGTACTCGGGGACTCAGATGGGCTGGTGACAGGTACTCGGGTACTCAGATGGGCTGGTGACTTGTACTCGGGTACTCAGATGGGCTGGTGACAGGTACTCGGGGACTCAGATGGGCTGGTGACAGGTACTCGGGGACTCAGATGGGCTGGTGACAGGTACTCGGGTACTTTGATGGGCTGGTGACAGGTACTCGGGTACTTTGATGGGCTGGTGACAGGTACTCGGGTACTCTGATGGGCTGGTGACAGGTACTCGGGGACTCAGATGGGCTGGTGACAGGTACTCGGGTACTCTGATGGGCTGGTGACAGGTACTCGGGTACTCTGATGGGCTGGTGACAGGTACTCGGGTACTCAGATGGGCTGGTGACTTGTACTCGGGTACTCAGATGGGCTGGTGACAGGTACTCGGGGACTCAGATGGGCTGGTGACAGGTATTTGGGTACTCAGATGGGCTGGTGACAGGTACTCGGGTACTCAGATGGGCTGGTGACAGGTACTCGGGGACTCAGATGGGCTGGTGACAGGTATTTGGGTACTCAGATGGGCTGGTGACAGGTACTCGGGTACTCAGATGGGCTGGTGACAGGTACTCGGGGACTCAGATGGGCTGGTGACAGGTATTTGGGTACTCAGATGGGCTGGTGACAGGTACTCGGGGACTCAGATGGGCTGGTGACAGGTACTCGGGGACTCAGATGGGCTGGTGACAGGTACTCGGGTACTTTGATGGGCTGGTGACAGGTACTCGGGTACTTTGATGGGCTGGTGACAGGTACTCGGGGACTCAGATGGGCTGGTGACAGGGGAGGAGGCAATCAGTGTGTTTGGTGTGTACTGTAAGCGGTAACGAGCTGTTACCTCAATCTCCTCCTCACACATGATCAGTGTGTGAGGGAGGAGGAGAACCCTGGTAATAGCTCGTTACCGCGGTCTGTTGACATTCTGTGATTGGACACAGCCGGTCATGTGGTAAAGAGCCAATTTGGCTCTTTACCGCGA
The DNA here is from genome assembly GCA_037952925.1 of Lithobates clamitans. Lineage (NCBI taxonomy): Eukaryota > Metazoa > Chordata > Amphibia > Anura > Ranidae > Lithobates > Lithobates clamitans. The sequence continues at coordinate 115,025 of JBBGZY010003137.1, read as the reverse complement.
TCAGGGCTGAGCTGTGTCAGGGTGACAAGCCCCATCCCCGGTCGCCGCTCTGCGCGCCCCTAGGGGCGCACATGAGCACCGTACACGAGGACAGTCCATGTGGGCGGCTGTGATTGGACACAGCTGGTCACGTGGTAAAGAGCTGTTTTTTATTGGCTCTTTACACTGGTCTAGGATGGGCTTTGTCCCGAGAGACACACCTCATCCCCGATCCCCACGCTGTGGGCCTCCGGGTGCCCGCAGGAGCGGTGAGAAGCAGAGGACATCATACGACGCCCGCCCAGGTTGGCAGAGTGCTCCTGCAGACGTCATATGACAATGGCCCGGTATGGAAGTGGTTAAATCTCCCCCAAATTCTTGAATGGCCCTTCCTTCACAATCCCCTCAAGGATGCGGTTACCCCTGTTGCTTGTGCACCTTTTTTCTACCATACTTTTTCCTTCCACTCAACCTTCCACTTGTATGCTTGGATACAGCACTCTGTGAACAGCCAGCTTCTTTAGCAATGACCTTATATGACTTATCCTCCTTGTGGAGGGTGTCAATGACTGTCTTCTGGACAACTGTCAAGTCCGCAGTCTTCCCCATGATTGTGTAACCTACTGAACCATTACCATTCTTCCTCCAGACTCTGGGACCATGAGGTCCAGTGTGAAGTTTCCACAGTCAGTGTTGATTTGGGGAGCCATGTCATCTACTGGTGTTGGTACGCTGTGTTTTATCAAGTCCAAAGTTAGCGCAGCCTTCTACCAGGAAATTCTAGAGCACTTCATGCTTCCCTCTGCTGACCAGCTTTATGGAGATGCTGGTTACATTTTCCAGTAGGACTTGGCATCTGCCCACACTGCCAAAACTACCAATACCTGGTTTAGTGATCATGGTATCACTGTGTTTGATTGGCCGGCAAACTCGCTTGACCTAAACCCCATAGAGAATCTGTGGGGTATTGTCAAGAGGAAGATGAGAGAAACCTGGGCTTCCATAACACCTCAGCAGTGCCACAGGCTGATCACCTCCATGCCACGCCGCATTGATGCCGTAATTCATGCAAAAGGAGCCCCGACCAAGTATTGAGTGCATACTATACTGTACATGGACATACTTTCCAGTAAGCCAATATTTCTGTATTAATAATCATTTTTTTTTAGTTGCTCTTATGTAATATTCTAATTTTCTGAGACACTGAATTTTGGGTTTTCACTATCTGTAAGCCATAATCATCAAAATTAAAAGAAAGAAATGCTTGAAATATATCACTCTGTGTGTAATGAATCTATATAGTATAGGAGTTTCACTTTATGAATTGAATTACTGAAATAATTCAACTTTTTGATGATATTCTTATTTCTTGAGATGCACCTGTAGCTCCCTTTATTTTGGCGTGAATCTCTTCCTATTCTTTCCCCTCCCCCAGCATGATAATGCTGAGATCCTGAGTAGCGGGACGAGTTGTGCCTGCCGGTGGTGGTGTGTAATAATGTTACCTTATGTCAGGCTGTTCTGTACTGTACTGACAGTCATCAGTGTCCTCGGTGTCTCCCTCTCCTTTTTTTTTTTTTTTGGGATCAGATGGCAGAGGTCTCAGCCCCCACCCAGAACCATATGCCACTAATTACCTATAGCACCATACATCTGTTATCCCTGCCCCCTGCCTGCCTGTCCTCTACAATCTGCCCACCATGAGAATCTGTCACTCGCAGGATGCAGGGGGAGCCGTCCTGGACCCAAAATCCCAAAAATATACAGAATATGTTCTTATTAATGTTTTTTTTTATTATTTTTGGAAGATCTAAACATTTGTATTTGTATATAGTCTATTGTATATATTGTATTTGTATGTAGTTTATTGTATATAAAGTATTTGTATGTAGTTTATAGTATATAAAGTATTTGCATATTGTTTATATTGAATATATTGTATTTGTATATAGTTTATTGTATTTGTATATAATGTATTTGTATATAGTTTATTGTATTTGTATATAATGTATTTGTATGTAGTTTATTGTATATAATTTATTTGCATATAGTTTATTGTATATAATGTATTTGTATATAATGTATTTGCATATAGTTTATTGAATATATTGTATTTGTATATAGTTTATTGTATATAATATAATTGTATATAATGTATCTGTATATAATGTATTTGTATGTAGTTTATTGTATATAATGTATTTGTATATAGTTTATTGTATATAATATAATTGTATATAATGTATCTGTATATAATGTATTTGTATGTAGTTTATTGTATATAATGTATTTGTATGTAGTTTATTGTATATAATATAATTGTATATAATGTATCTGTATATAATGTATTTGTATGTAGTTTATTGTATATAATCTATTTGTATGTAGTTTATTGTATATAATGTATTTGTATATAATACATTTGTATATATAGTTTATTTTATATAATATATTTGTATATAGTTTATTGTATCAGGACGCAATTTGGTTAATACAGCCACACAGCCACAATTTTTATTATTTTTTTTAATATAAAGAGGAACGTCGGTCCTCTATTACGCCCCCTCTTTTCTGTGCCGCCATCTTTGAAAATCCAACAGATATGATGGGAGGGGCTCCACCCGGCAGAGACCAGATGCACATCTGCACACACATGGGGGTTTCCTGCACATGGGCATACACCAGGAGATCTGGGGCCTGCACACCTGGGGTGCCTTCATGCAGGAAAACTCCCACACATGCGCAGATGTTCCACAGGTCTTTGCTCGCCACATGTGCGCTCGCACGGAATCTGGAGGTGCGCATGTGCCCTCAGAGGCAATGGGGAGCTCAAAGTCATTCTCGCCTAGGTCATTTGTAATCTAATTGTGGGAGAGGGACGGGGGAAGGAACCAGGTGCCAATAGGTTGTTTAGTGTAGGTCTGCTCTCTGCTTTTATTTATTTTTTGGCTGCTGTGATGTGACTCCCTGTTAGAGGGTGGCAACAATCGCCCTCCATGGTGCCACTGTAGGTAGGAACGTAGCCACCCTCTCTTGCTGGCTCCTGAGATGCACTATAGACTGTAGGATTTGTAGTGTGCATAGAGCAGTTGTACACGACTATAACTAACATACATTTGTAAACAAACAGAAGTGAAGGGGAAAAGGAGGTGTCCGGGAAATTACAGATCACACTAAAAGGAGGCAGAAAAGCACAGTAAGAAACTTTCATGACAAATACATTACAGGGCCATTAAAGTTTGATTCCTCCCTGTCAGAACCAGGTATCCGCTCCCACGTCCGTGTAAGGTTGCCTCATCGTTGTGCGGCGATCTACGAAACTTTCGGCCCCTCCTCCCCCGCTGTCTTCTGAGAGACACACAGGTCCCAGAAGACAGTGGGACCCTTCAGAAAGCGCAGTGCGACTCGCGCATGCGCAGTAGCAAACAAGCTGTGAAGCCGCAGGGCTTCACTTCCTGTTTCCCTTAGTAAAGATACTGGCGCCTGCACCCGGAGCCGATGGACGGATCGGCTTGGGGTGCCGACATCACGGGCTTCCTGGACAGGTAAGTGTCCTTATATTAAAAAGTTCAGCAGGTACAGTATTTGTAGCTGCTGACTTTTAATCCCCCCCCCACCCCCCCACCCCCGGGCTGGAACTGATCTTTAAGTAGTTGATGTGTATGGATCATTTTTAATTATTGAACTCAAAAGCAAACATTATATTGCAGCTTACCAATTTTTACATGTGATGGCTGCATTCGTTTTCTTTTTTGGGCTTTCTTTCTTCTATTTTGATCTGGTGATCCAGCCAGAAAGTCTGTTGTTTTTTCAACAGAACAAGCTCTCCTGCAGAATGCATCAGTTTACAGGGATGAGACAAACCATTAACCACTGGCAAGGGAACTTAACAATGATCAGCTTTTATTTATTTATTTATTCATGTAAAAACCTTTATCCTGAAAGGGAAAAACCTGCTTGCTGTAACCGCTTATATGAGCCTCAGTTTGGCTTCCGTTTGTTAGTGTATTTAAATCTGCTAGTATGTTTACCCCCCCAGACTGACAATGCTGCTGTCCAAGGTGCCCCCTGTGCTCCTTCATCCAGAGTGGGGGCGCTCTAATACAGGAGGTGTGTGTTACTGGCCAGATTACCAGGATGTCATGTGACAGAAGAAGAAGGAGACCCCAGAGTGTCATGTGACAGACGAAGGAGACCCCAGGATGTCATGTGACAGAAGACAAAGGAGCCCCCAGAATGTCATTTGACAGAAGATGAAGGAGACCCCAGGATGTCATGTGGCAGAAGAAGAAGGAGACCCCAGGATCTCATGTGACAGACGAAGGAGACCCCAGGATGTCATGTAACAGAAGACGAAGGAGACCCCAGGATGTCATGTAACAGAAGACGAAGGAGACCCCAGGATGTCATGTGACAGAAGACAAAGGAGACTCCAGGATGTCATGTGACAGAAGAAGAAGGAGCCCCCAGAATGTCATTTGACAGAAGATGAAGGAGACCCCAGGATGTCATGTGACAGAAGAAGAAGGAGACCCCAGGATGTCATGTGACAGAAGAAGAAGGAGCCCCCAGAATGTCATTTGACAGAAGATGAAGGAGACCCCAGGATGTCATGTGACAGAAGAAGAAGGAGACCCCAGGATGTCATGTGACAGAAGAAGAAGGGGCCCCCAGAATGTCATTTGACAGAAGATGAAGGAGACCCCAGGATGTCATGTGACAGAAGTAGACTCCAGGATTTCATGTGACAGAAGATAAAGGAAACCTCAGGATGTCACGCGACAGAAGACAAATGAGACCCCAGGATGTCATGTGACAGAAGAAGAAGAAGGAGACCCCAGAATATCATGTGACAGAAAAAGAAGGAGAACCCAGAATGTCATGTGACAGAAGAAGGAGACCCCAGGATGTAATGGTACAAAAAACAAAGGACACCCCAGGATGTTATGTGACAGAAGAAGAAGACCCCGGGATGTCATGTGACAGAAAACAAAGGAGATCCCAGGATGTCATGTGACAGAAGAAGAAGGAGAGCCCAGAATGTCATGTGAAAGAAGAAGGGGACCCCAGGATGTCATCAGGCAGAAGACAAGGGAGAACCCAGGATGTGATGTGACAGAACAAGAAGGAGACCCCAGGATATCATTTGACAGTAGAAGAAGGAGACTGCAGGACGTCATGTGACAGAAGAAGGTGACTCCAGGATGTCATGTGACAGAAGAAGAAGGAGATTCCAGGATGTCATATGACAAAAGAAGAAGGAGACCCCAGGCTGTCATGTGACAGAAGAAGAAGACCCCAGGATGTCATGTGACAGAAGAGGAAAGAGACTCCAGGATGTCATGGGATAGAAGAAGAAGGAGACTCCAGGATGTCATATGACAGAAGAAGGAGACCCCAGGACGCCATGTGACAGAAGGAGACCCCAGGACGTCATGTGATAGAAGAAGGAGACCCCAGGATGTCGTGACAGAAAAAGAAGTAGAGACTAGGATGTCATGTGAGAGAAGAAGAAGGAGACTCCAGGACATCATGTGATAGAAGAATAAGGAGACCCCAGGATATCACGTGACAGAAGAAGGAGACCCCAGGACATCATGTGACAGAAGAAGGAGACCCCAGGACCTCAAATGATAGAAGAAGAAGGAGGCTCCAGGACGTCATGTGATAGAAGAAGGAGACTGCAAGACGTCATGTGACAGAAGAAGAAGGGACCCTGGAATGTTATGTGACAGAAAACGATGAAGAATCAAGGACATCATGGTACAGAAGACGAGACCCCAGGTTGTCATGTGACAGAAAAAGGAAACCCCAGGGTGTCATGTGACAGAAAAAGAAGGAGACCCCAGGATGTCATGTGACAGAAGGAGACCCCAGGATGTCATGTGACAGAAAAAGGAGGAGACCCCAGGATGTCATGTAATAGAAGGAGACCCCACAATATCACGTGACAGAAGAAGTAGACTCCAGGACATCATGTGACAGAAAAAGGAGACTCCAGGACTTCATGTGATAGAAGAAGGAGACTGCAAAAGGTCATGTGACAGAACAAGTAGGAGACCCCTGAATGTTATGTGACAGAAGACGATGAAGAATCTAGGACATCATGCGACAGAAGACGAGACCCCAGGTTGTCATGCGACAGAAAAACGAAGCCCCAAGGATGTCATGTGACAGAAAAAAGAGGAGACCCCAAGATGTCATGTGACAGAAAAAGGAGGAGACCCCAGGATGTCATGTGATAGAAGAAGGAGACCCCAGGATATCACATGACAGAAGGAGACACCAGGACATCATGTGACAGAAGAAGAAGGAGAATCATGGATGTCATGTGATAGAAGAAGGAGACCCCAGGATGTCATGTGACAGAAGAAGAAGGAGATCCCAGGATGTCATGTGACAGAAGAAGAAGGAGATCCCAGGATGTCATGTGACAGAAGGATATCCCAGGATGTCATGTGACAGAAGAAGAGGGAGACCCCAGTATGTCATGTGACAGAAGGTGATGGAGACTCCAGGATGCCATGTGATAGAAGGAGACCCCAGGACGTCATGTGACAGAAGACGATGAAGAGTCTAGGACATCATGTGACAGAAGACGAAAACAGCTAGATTTAAGCATGTATAAAAGGAATTTGGGCACAGAAGGGTTTTTTTTTCAAAGCTGAGTTTTGCTTTAACTTGCTTCCTGCCTTACTGGCACCAGTGGGTATCTGAATGGCTTTTGTGGGGACATCAGGCTGGCTTCCTCAAGGTAATAGGGGTTTATGTGAATAGTACTAGCCAGGGGCGTGGCTAGGGGGTGGCTATTGGGGCTATAGCCCCGAATCTGGGGCCCATAGCCCCGAGTCTCTTGCCGCAGGGTCCCTGTCTAACCAGTGAGTTGCGGCTGCTGCGGCAGGTGGACTGGCTGCAAGAGAGAGGCAGAGGAGAGAAAAGAAGTAAGCTCTTCACAGCCGGGCCTCTTCAATTTGGGAGCGAGGTGCGGCGAGCAGCAGAGAAATGACATAATCTCTCACTGTCCGCCACAAATCGGCGCTCTTCCGCCCTCACAGCACGGTCATCATGGAGCTCCACCTTGCAGCCAGACCCCCTTGCTTCAATGTCGGAGGTGCGGCGGAGAGCAGCGAGATGACATCATCCTTTACTGCCTGCCCCGCATCACCGCTCTCCTGCTCTCACTAAATGGACCAGTGCTGTCAGCCTGCCACCAATGCAGCATCAATGCACATTTGGTGGCACTGGCTGGCATGGCAAGTGACAATCCACATCAGTTGGCAAGTGACAACCCACATCTAGTGGCCGGTGACGTGGCAAGTGACAATCTGCAAATGGTGGCAGGAGACGTGGAAAGTGACAATCCATATCTGCTGCCAGGTGAAAGTGGCAAGTGACAATCCACATCTAGTGGGAGGTGACGGTGGCAAGTAACACGCTGCATCTGGTGACAGGCAACGGTGGCAAGTGACACGCTGTACCTGGTGGCAGGAGATGTGGCAAGTGACACGCCCAGGGCTCCCACTGATTCTGCAGTATGGTGAGTTGAACCACTTCATTATATATTAGAATGTAACAATAGAAATAATGCACTTCAATCATCCTGACACCATATCAACCATTATGCCATGATGATTGAAGCACCAACACCAGTCATCGCCTGTGAAAAATTGCTTACCCCTGGTCCCCCCCCGCGGGCATGCAAAAAGGTTGGTGACCGCTGCTATGGGCTCTAGCCCCAGATCTTTTGCAGACCTAGCAACTCCCCTGGTACTAGCTAATACTATATGTACTGCACATGGAGAGCATTGGAATATGTTGGTAAATTTGGAGCCGTTAATAAAGACTGGTATGTTGTTGTTTTTTTTTTAATGACAGGTTTTCTTTATACTCCCCATCAAACTGAAATCAGCATCTTCTAAACTCTAGAGTAATTTCTGGTCTATTTACATGACGTGTGTTCTCTAGACATCAATGAATAATGTACATGGAAGTAATATATAATAAGCGGTCTATAATGCAAAATAATAAAGCAGACCACAGTTATGCAACCACCCCTCAAGGTATTAAAAAAACATAAAGACTGTATGCTTCTCTTAAGAGGTGAGTAATAAAGCGGAACTTCAGGGAAACATCTAAATACACAGTTGGCATATGTACAGTCCTGTGCAAAAGTTTTAGGCAGGTGTGAAAAAACGCTACAAATGAAAAATGTTTTCAGAAATAGAAATTAACAAATAGAAAGTGAATGAACAGAAAGATTTGGAGAAATCAAAATGCAATCAATATTTGGTGTGATCACCCTTTGCCTTCCAAACAGCATAAGTTCTTCTAGGTACATTTACTTGCACACAGTTTTTGAAGGAACTCGGCAGGTAGGTTTTTCCAAAAATCTTGAGGAACCAATCATGGATCTTCTGTGGATGTAGGCTGCCTCAAATCCTTGTCTCTTCATGTAATCCCAGACAGACTCCATGATGTTGAGATCAGTGCTCTGTGGGGGCCAAACCATCACTTGCAGGACTCCTTGTTCTTCTTTACAATGAAGATAGTTCCTAATGTAACTCTGTATCTCTGGGGTCGTTGTCCTGCTAAAGAATACGTTTGGGGCCAATCACACACCTCCCTGATGGTATAGCATGATGAATAAGTATCTGCCCGTATTTCTCAGCATTGAGGACTCCATTGATCCTTATCAAATCTCCAACTACATTTGCATAAGCAGAACCTCCACAATGCTTCACTATTGCCTGCAGACATTTATTATTGTACTCCAGCCCTTCGTCAACAAACTGCCTCCTGCTACAGCCAAATATTTCACATTTTGACTCATCAGTCCAGAGCACCTGCTGTCATTTTAGGACATGGAAACAAGTCTAAGCGACTCAACTATGCATGAAAACAGGGGTGCAGAAAAATGGCAGCAGGTGCTCTGGACTGATGAGTCAAAATGTGAAATATTTGGCTGTAGCAGGAGGCAGTTTGTTAACCGGAGCGCTGAAGAGAGGTACAATAATGAGGGTCTGCAGGCAACTGTGAAGCATGGTGGACTTTACCTAATCAAAGAGAAATGTAAGATACTTTTACCATCACAACCCCATGTTAGCGTCACTGGTTTTTAGTGAACGGACAAACTGCATTGTCTGAAGCAATAACCTGGCCCATGATTGTTGCCTTCAGGATTAGTCCAGCCAAAACTGATACTTTGGTATACCCACTTGACAACCAGCGACGTACCAGTACGTTGCTGGACTTCAAGTGGTTATACCGGGATGATGCCCACAGCCGCAGGCATCATCCTGGTATCGTTTTTTTAAAGCCGACGGTCGGCTTTCTTGTAAAAGCAGTCCAAGAAGTTAATTAGCCGCTATCCCATCCCACCAGGAGACCCAAGCGATGGGCTGACGCTTTCGTTGGCAGATCATACAGGCAATCAGAGACCCGATCGACCAACCGGCGCGTCTGCCGGATGTTCATAGAGGCAATCAGAGACAGATGGTTCTGATCGCCTCTATGGTATTTGAAACAAGAAGCGATGAGCATTCAGCACTTCCAGTTTCCCTGGATGTAAATAGCGCCATTTTTAAATAGAGAAAGTATCTGCTCACACCAATCTTGGTGTGATCAGATGCTTTTAAGTGCAAAGATTTGGGGTCTTATAGACACCAGAATTCTCCATAAAGAGCACCTGTCACTGCCTATTGCTAACACAGGGGATATTTACACTATATTACCAAAAGTATTGGGATGTCTGCCCTTACACGGACATGACCTTTAATGACATCCCAGTCTCAGTCTCCGTAGGGTTCAATATTGAGTTGGCCCACCCTTTGCAGCTATAACAGCTTTAGCTCTTCTGGGAAGGCTGTCCACAAGGTTTAGGAGTGTGTCTATGGGAATGTTTGACCATTCTTTCAGAAGCGCATTTGTGAGGTCAGGAACTGATTTTAGAGAGAAGACCTGGCTCGCAGTCTCCACTCTAATTCATCCCTAAGGTGTTGTATCAGGTTGAGGTCAGGACACCCATGTCTTTATGGACCTTGTTTTGTGCACTGGTGTGCAGTCATGTTGGAACAGGAAGGGGCCATCCCCAAACTGTTCCCACAAAGTTGGGAGCATGAAATTGTCCAAAATGTCTTGGTATGCTGACGCCTTAAGAGTTCCATTCACTGGAACTAAGGGGCCAAGCCCAACTCCTGCAAAACAACCCCACACCATAATCCCCCCTCCACCAAATGATTTGGACCAGTGCACAAAGCAAAGTCCACAAAGACATGATTGAGCGAGTTTGGGGTGGAGGAACTTGACTGGCCTGCACAGTCCTGACCTCAACCTGATAGAACACCTTTGGGATGAATTAGAGCGCAGACTGCGATCCAGGCCTTCTCGTCCACATCGGTGCCTGACCTCACAAATGCGCTTCTAATAGAATGGTCAAACATTCCCATAGACACACTCCTAAACCTTGTGGACAGCCTTCCCTGAAGAGTTGAAGCTGTTATAGCTGCAAAGGGTGGGCCAACTCAATATTGAACCCTACAGACTAAGACTGGGATGCCATTAACATTAAGTTTATGTGCGTGTAAAGGCAGGCGTCCCAATACTTTTGGTAATATAGTGTATATTCCCTGTAAAAGCAATAAAAGTGATAACAAAAAAAAAAAAAATGAAATAAGCAATTAAAAAAAGTTTTTAAAGGTGCCCCCCTACCCCTATAGCTTATTGCTATCACAGGGGATATTTATATTCCCTGTGATAACAATAAAAGTGGTCAAATTAGATCAGCCTTAATCAACCTTTTAACACTGAAGAACCCTTAAAATACCTATCCAGCCTCGGAGAACCCCTGCTAATAACTAATGTACATCTACAGCTCCTGGTACATTAGTGTGATGGTCAGAGGGAAGAATGTTCCTTACAGATACCTAATAATATTAATATGCCGTTGGTTACTTATGTGGGAAGTAAAATTTGCTCATTGCTCAAGAAACCCCTAGCAACCTCTGGAGGAACCCTTGGGTTCCATGGAACTCTGGTTGGAGATAGGCTGGTTTGAGAGTTAAACTATCCAACACTTTCTTATTTCTCCCAGAGACTTTATTAGTAACACTGAATTCCCGGATCTGCACACTTGCTGTGCCCATTATGAGGAGCTCCAACTTGTCCTGATAAATTATTTATTTTATATTATGTAGACTGTAACAGGAAGAACTGGGACACGTAGGAGGGTGGGAACACCAAAATCTCCCAGGTGGACAGGAACAGAATCCCGAATGATGGCAGGGACATCTCACTGTTGGTGTAATCAAGACCTACAAGAAGCCATAGGAGGACTAAGCCCACAAGTCTCAACCTATAGCTAATATATCACTTTTCTGGTGGACCAACCCTTTAAAGGGTGAAACGTAGCCCTTTAAGTTTTGTACATTCAATCCTTATAGACTTCTATTTTCCCAACCCATTAAAAACTACACGGCACAGCATTATCCCTGCACATTGCACCCGTCAGCTCCCTGTGCTAGTTCGATCTCCCTGCTTTGGCTACAGAACGTCAAGCTGTGCTCAGGCCTCCATTAGCAGATGTCCAGGGGTCAGAGGTGACCAGCTGACACATCTGTATTGGAGAGTGGTTCTATGGAAATGGGAAGCGGTGTTAAAAGGAACAGACTTCTAATGGGAAAGGTTAAACAGGATTTGAAACGTAGAAGTCTTGTAGTGGGTGAAGGCACAAAGACACGATAAACTGATATACCCTCTGACAATACATGCAATAAATGAGCGCTTTTGCTCGGGCCGTACCACCCAGAATCCTTTGCTCTTAACCAATGTAAAAAAAAAAAAAAAAAAAATCTTGTTACATAATTGTAATATTTCATTGTGCTGTGTTAGCCAATGAAGTGGAAAGTTTTCAAATTAAACCAACAAGGCTTTTTCTGGCACTTTTTGTTTACAAGTTTAAATCAGTATTTTTTTCTAAAAAAAATACTTATCACCCCCAAACATTATACATTATTTTTTTTTAGCAGAGACCCTAGGGAATAAAATGGCTATCATGGCAATTTTTTGTGTCACATGGTATTTGCGCAGCGCCAAATGCATTTTTTTTTCTATAAAAATACACCGTAAATGAATTGAAAAAAAAAAAAAAAACGCTATATTTACCCCAATTTTTTATATAATGTGAAAGATGATGTTACGCCAAATAAATAGATACCTAACATAGCACACTTTAAAATTGTACACGCTCGTAGAATGGCGACAAACTACGTTACTTAAAAATCTCCATAGGCGACTTTTTAAATGCCTTTACAGGTTACCGGTTTACAGTTACAGAGGAGGTCTAATGCTAGAATTATTGCTCTCACTCTAACGATTGCAGCAATACCTCACATGTGTGGTGCAAATACCGTTTACATATGCGACTTACATATGCGTTCGCTTCTGCGCGCAAGTACAGAGGGATGGGGGCACTCACAAAAAAAAAAAAATGTTTTTTATTTACTTTTTATTTTTTTATACTATTACACTCTCCCTTTAGTTTTTTTTTTTTATCAATTTTTTTCCTATTACAATAAATGTAAACATCCCTTGTAATAGAAATAAGGATGACAGGTCCTCTTTACGGAGACATCTGGCGTCAAAAAGACCTCAAATCTCTTCTTTACCTTTAAAAGCAAAAATTAAAAAAAAATGAACTTTTTGATCTTTCGCTTTTAAAGAAAATAAAAATTATTTTAATTCCAGCCTGGACCAGAAGTGACGCCATGACGTCGCTCCGGTCCTCTAAGGCCATAGAGTTGATCAAATAGTATGAACTCTGTGGCAAATCGGCGGAAACGGTAAGTTTGAGAAACACAGACGAGCGGTGGGAGGGGGCGGACACGTCCCCTCCTGCCGCTTTGGAAACCATTTCATGTATATATATATATATATACGGATTGCGATCTCGGCAAGTGAGTTAAAGCTGAAGTTTAGGTATGGATATTTTTGCATAGTTACATTTGTCCAGCTCGGACCAGTGTAATTACGTAGGTGCCATACCTGGGATCCACGTGGAAGCTGGAAATCAGTGTAGTAGGCACCGCCAGTCCTGTGCCCAGTGGGGTGCCCTGCTACATTGTGATCACAGGAAGTTGGCCGCCTGACACGGGCATCATTCAGAGAAATCACTTTGCATTCTCTCAGTGTATGTAAAGTGTTCTCTGATTGGATGAGATGGAGAGGCGAGGTGGTGACGTCATGATCTCCACCTCATCCAGTCAGAGAACACTTTGCATTTTTTGAAGAAATGCAAAGTGTCATGGTACCCATGTCATGCCAGCGACCTCCTGTAAGGCCTCCACTAAGCAGCAAAGGTACCCAGAAGCCCTAGTCAATCACTGTAGTGGCGGTGCCTACTTCCAGATTCCAGGGGCATCAGCCAGGTATGATATATACAATCAGTCCCCGGGTTTCAAAGAAGGTTCGGTAGGCTTGTATGTATGTTGGAACAGGTACATTTTTTTAAGTGTAGCTCCAGCCAAAAAATGTATAATACATAGTTTTTTTTCGATAGCATAGGGAAGGGTTGACACCCCTGTAATGTTTGTTTTGCTGTCTATGCCCCCCACCCCCTGTATGTGGCCCTTTGCTTGCTTTTATTCGGGCCTTGGGGCACTAGTCGTCCCACTGATACAAGACATTATTCTGCCAACTGACATCAACAATGGGGCACTATTGCTCCCCATGATGCCAACATCGGGGCACTATTCCTCCGCATGATACCAACCATGGGGCACTATTCCTCCCACTGACACTAATGATGGGGCACTATTCCTCCCGATGATACCAACAATGGGGCACTATTCCTCCCCATGATACCAACAATGGGGCAATATTCCTCCCGATGATACCAACAATGGGGCAATATTCCTCCCCATGGTACCAACAACGGGGCACTATTCCTCCCCATGGTACCAACAACGGGGCACTATTCCTCCCCATGATACCAACATCGGGGCACTATTCCTCCCCATGATACCAACAATGGGGCACTATTCCTCCCCATGATACCAACAATGGGGCACTATTCCTCCCACTGACACTAATGATGGGGCACTATTCCTCCCCATGATACCAACAATGGACAGAGCTGGTGCAAGGATTTTTGACACCCTAGAAGAAACCTAATTTTGCCGCCCCCCTGGCTCCACCCCCCTTTGCCCTGCCCATGTATACCCCACCTTTTTAATGACGCGTCCATCAAATGCAGCCTCACCAGCACCCATCAAATGCAGCCTACCAGCGCCCATAAATAAATGTTTGCTTGCTTCCATTCATTCAGGAGTTAGGACACAGACACAGTCCTCCGCCACCGTTGCGGCTCTGACACTATGTGCGAATGGAGTGGCGGCTGCCTGCTGAGACTTAGTTGCTTGCTGCAGAGAGAAGAGGGTAGGAACACCAGTGGCCGGGTGCTCTAGGAGGCAGTGTGCCCTAGGCGTCTGCCCAGTTTGCCTAGTGGTAGCACTGGCTCTGACAATGGGGCACTATTCCTCCCCATTATACCAACAATGGGGCACTATTACTCCCCCCCCCCATACCAAATGTGCCAATGTTTACTCCCACTGGCCACAGTTCGTCTGAAGGACAATAAACTGGCCCCTTGTTTAGAAAGTTTGGAGCTAAATCATTAGAATAATGCCAGTTTATGTCGGTCAATCTGGAAAAATCAGGGAGCACAGATTTTTCTCCCAAGGATCATCATACTTTTACAGGCACAACATGAGGCAAACCAAACAATTTAAAATACCATAATTTTATTATTCCATTATACAAAATTATATAAAAGAAGAAAAGAAATTCTAAAATACCCGTTATGGGGGCAAATGTGCAAACATCGCCCAGCATGGATGAGAACTAAACACCTATTATTATTTTGCAGGATTTATATAGCACCAACAGATTACGCAGTGCTTTACAATATAAAAGGGAGACAGTACATTTACAACACAATGAAATACAGGTGGGTTAAGAGGGCCCTGCTCAGAAGAATTTACAATATAAGAGGGTGGGGCAAGTGGGGAATGAGCTGATTGAAAGTGATAATAGATGAGTTGGAGACGTGATAGTCTTCCCTGAAGAGATGAGTTTTCAGGGATCGCCTGCAGGCAGCCAGAGTAGGAGATAGCCGGACAGATTGGGGTAGTGAGTTCCAGAGGATGGGAGAGGCTCTGGAGCAGTCCTGGAGACAAGCATGGTTGGAGCAGACAAGGAAGCTAGAGAGCAGGAGGCATATGACCCTAAAATACATATCAATATGGAGATACTGGATCATAAAGTGTATTAATCCAGAACTAATTATCAGTGCGTTTTGTGGTAAGACTCCGCTTCCTCAGGATAGGGTGAATGGGCTTGAATATTACACAAAAATATAACAGAAATACAACAATGTTGCATATACATCCAAAACCAATTTTGCACATTTGCCCCCATAAAGGGTATTTCAGAATTTATTTTCTTCTTTTGTATCACTTTTATGGAATAATAAAAATATGGTATTTTAAATTGTTTGGTCCGCCTCATGTTATACCTGGAAAAGTCTGATGGGAGCAATATCAGTGCTCCCTGATTTTTCTATTATTTAAAAGGATGTAGCACATGCTGGATGCTGTTATTTTTTTTTCATAAAAAAAAAAAAGAAAAAAGACCAAAAATTTCCTGTCAGTAAATTTTGTAAATAAGTAATTTTTCTCTTTCACTTATGGGCACTGATGAGGCGGCACCTATGGGCACTGATTAGATGGCACTGATGAGGAGGCACTAATATGCCGCACTGATGGGTACTGATAGGTGGAACAGATGAGTACTGATAGGCGACACTGGTGGACACTGATAGGTGGAACAGATGAGTACTGATAGGCGGCACTGGTGGGCACTGATAGGTGGAACAGATGAGTACTGATAGGCGACACTGGTGGGCACTGATAGGTGGAACAGATGAGTACTGATAGGCGGCACTGGTGGGCACTGATAGGTGGAACAGATGAGTACTGATAGGCGGCACTGGTGGGCACTGATAGGTGGAACAGATGAGTACTGATAGGCGACACTGGTGGACACTGATAGGTGGAACAGATGAGTACTGATAGGCGACACTGGTGGACACTGATAGGTGGAACAGATGAGTACTGATAGGCGGCACTGGTGGGCACTGATAGGTGGAACAGATGAGTACTGATAGGCGGCACTGGTGGGCACTGATAGGTGGAACAGATGAGTACTGATAGGCGACACTGGTGGACACTGATAGGTGGAACAGATGAGTACTGATAGGCGGCACTGGTGGGCACTGATAGGTGGAACAGATGAGTACTGATAGGCGACACTGGGGGGCACTGATAGGTGGAACAGATGAGTACTGATAGGCGGCACTGGTGGGCACTGATAGGTGGAACAGATGAGTACTGATAGGCGGCACTGGTGGGCACTGATAGGTGGAACAGATGAGTACTGATAGGCGACACTGGTGGGCACTGATAGGTGGAACAGATGAGTACTGATAGGCGGCACTGGTGGGCACTGATAGGTGGAACAGATGAGTACTGATAGGCGGCACTGGTGGGCACTGATAGGTGGAACAGATGAGTACTGATAGGCGACACTGGTGGGCACTGATAGGTGGAACAGATGAGTACTGATAGGCGGCACTGGTGGGCACTGATAGGTGGAACAGATGAGTACTGATAGGCGACACTGGTGGGCACTGATAGGTGGAACAGATGAGTACTGATAGGCGGCACTGGTGGGCACTGATGGACACTGAAAGGCAGCAGTGACTGGCATCACTTACTGATTGGTGGCACTGCTGGGCACTGATTGGTGGCACTGTGGGCCTTTACTGTAATCAGTGCCCTGATTACATGTCTGGCTGTTCCCTGCGAGGAGATGCCCCTGATCGGCTCTCCTCGCCACAAACTCTGTCAGAGTGAGGCGATGAGAGCCGATCACCGGCACTTCTGTGTCTACATGTGACCGGCTGTGATTGGACACAGCCGATCACATGGTTAAAGAGCCGCGTGATTGGCTCTTTACAGAAATTGGGGGCGTGTCCTAGCAGCGCGGCTGTTCTGGGGCGACATCATATGACGTCCACCCAGAACAAGAGCCGCACTGTCGATCCGTCGGGCAGGCGGCAAGTGGTTAAATATGCACCAAAAATGCAGCATGCAGAGACTTTTAAAAACACACAGCAAGTTCCATAGGATTTAAAGGGGTACATATTTCATGCATTTTTTGTTCCGTATTTAAAACAAGGAAAGAACTTTAAAAATGGAACAGTGCGGCCCATGACTCCCTTCTTTAGGACCCCCCGGCTGTACATGGAACCAGATTTGGCCTGTGGAATAAGGAATATCATAGGCGTCTGGCTCAGGTCCTTCGTGCTGATCCCTCCTCTAACGACAGACTCCCCTTCCCGGTTAGCCTCCAGACACCCAACAATGTGGCTGCAGCGACGCCAAGTCTTATCTTACATCCTGACTTATCCTTACATCTTGACAATAGGGCGAAACTTGTCATGCGATTATGACCTGTCAAATCGCATGACAGATCGCACCAATGTGACCAGGGGCTTAATCTGGTTTATGATCCGGATTTTGATGCAGTTTTTATAGTATGTTGATATTATGTTAATTATTATTTTGGGCAATGCTAGAGAAAGTGGTGTACTACTTATATTTTGTTAGTCTGATTTTCTGTTATTTTTCAATCTGTGCTATTTATTGTTGTATTTTCATCTATATTAGTTTAATATTATTAGTGTATTATTATTATTAGCAGTATTTTATTTTATCTACGTTGTATTTTAATAACATGGATAGCTTATTAGAGTATAATTTTATTTGGTACTAATTGCTGTCATTGGTAATTTTATTGTGTCCTTGTGTCTTGTTCCGTTTGTTTTTGTGATCTTGTGTTGTCTTTGAGTGTATCTGTATCTTAATAATTTACTTTTGGGATTAATAAAGTATTCTGACCTCTTTATAAATGTGCCCCATATGTCATCCAGTTAGGGTTTTACATTTACATTAATCATTTTCTCTGCTTAACCCCTTGGAGCCGGTGTTCTGCCGAGAAAGTTCCACTCGGCGGATAAGGACCCCCTCTACTGCGCAGGCGCAGCGCCTGCGCAGTAGGATCCGGCGGAAATAGCCGAAGGGGAATAGGTCCAAATCAGCTGTAGACGGCGCCTGTAAGACGGCCCCTCACGGGCTCGCTTCGCTCGCCACGCTTCGGGCGCGGCCTCGCTTCGCTCGGCTCTTTTAGATTCCCCCTCTAGGTCCACTTGGATGGTAGGGAAGGAACCTGGACCTAGAGCACAGGCGCCGTGTACAGCTGATTGTGGATTTTGAGCTTCGGCTATCTCCGGCGGCTGTTAGTAGTTGGTACTGCGCCTGCGCAGTACAGGGGGGGAACTTATCCGCCGAGGGAACTTATTCGGCAAGACACCGGCAAGGGGTTTTACATGCCGGGAGGCGGGGCTTAGGATCATGTGACCGGCGTGATTGGCTGTCACTACGGTCACATGATCGGAAATCGCCTGTTTACAAGCAGCGATTGGGAGTTTACCGTCGGACTCCGTTTACTGTGCTGGGAGCATGCAGGGCGGTTATGCGCGCAAATATGAGGCGGCTCGGCGCCAAAGAGTTAAAAAAGAAAAAAACACATGATTAAAAAATAAAAAAACTAATAAAAAAAAACTGCCATTATGGTAATGTCTAATGCCAGACAAATATCTCTTTTTTTGGATACAGTGGGGAAGAGTTAACCTTTGCATCAGGTTTTCATTTCTGTGATCCCAGTGGGGAGAGTTTTTCACTCACTTACAAAGCAGATTGTACAGAGATTTCACAATCAGATTGTAGTATATATGGTCAGCTTTGCATAAAAATAAAAAAAGGTGTCCATTGGACACAATACGCAAGTAATAAAATATCAATCTATTATACAAAAATTTGACACATACATATAAAAATGATTTGACTTGTCTAGCCAAATGAGTTACATATGTCAGTATAAAATATGTATCAAGCTGATGTATTCACAAATGTGTGCTTCACAGCCAAAGTGATTGCAGTTTAAAAAGGGACGCATCTTGTAACTCATAAAGCCTCGTACACAGGATCGGATTTTCCAACAGGAATTGTGTGATGACGGGCTGTTGGCGGAAAATCCGACCGCTGTGTACGCTCCATCGGACAATTGTTGTCGGATTTTCCGCTGACAAATGTTGGATACCAGGCTTTAAAATTTTTCCGTGGACAAATATCTGTTTTCGGACAAAAGTACAAACACGGATGCTCGGAAGAAAGGATGAACCAGAAGCGGTCGGTCTTGTAAACTTGCGCTCGTAATGGAGAATTAACATTCGTGACGCGGCAAATTATGAAATGTCGAAATGCAGCGCACAATTCTCTTCTTCTTTAATGGGATAATAATGAAGCTGCTTTGCTGGTGATATTGATGGAGTTCTGCCAAACGTATTTAAATAGGCTTTATTTTTCTAGTGATATCAAGAATAATATTTTTTTTTTTGGTCAAGTTACCACAACACCATTATCCTGTAGTTTTTTTATATCAAAGATACAACTATGTCGGTGTCCCTTGTTAATTTTAAATTGTATTTTTTAAATGTAACTGCCTTCTCCCAAACTGTCATTTGAAGTAAAACACATAGCCAAGTATTATTCTACACAATTTTTTTATTGTGCATGAAAAAAAGAAAACAAATCAAATCATTATTCAACCGAAAAATAAAATAAAAGCCTTATGCATGTGTCCTGCTTCTTAATATAGGGGGTCAACAATGCCAAGAGTTGGTGAAATCAGGGGTCCGTCATCCGGAGATAATTCCGAAAATCATCCGGATTATTCTCCAGGAGCTCCCGCAGCAAAGGCATATGACATAATTGGTCACGATTAATAAAGCAACCAATTTTTGGTCCAAAAAAATCCTCCTCCTCCTGTTCCTGGACAGGACTTGGGTCAAAGCAATAACTCCAAGGCCAATAATAAATAACACATTTTCTCCTCCGATTCCGCAACATGGCTGGTTGACGAACGGCTGTTCAGAAACAAACTGAAATGCGCGATATGAAAAGCACGAAATGAAAAGCGCGAATCAACACTCACCAAACTTCAACTAACACGAAATTAGCAGAAGGAGCCCAAAGGGTGGCGCTAAAGAGCTGAAAAAAACACGTAATACGTCACTACGTTTGTATTTGTTGGCCGACAATTGTGTGCCGTTTGTATACAAGCCAAGTTTTTGGCCAACGCCCTTCGGACAAAAGTCCGAGGCTTTGTCTGCGGACAATACGATCGTGTGTACGAGGCTTTAGTATATATCAGCTTGATGCATATTTTCTACTGACATATGTAACTAACCGGCTTGACATGTCAAATCATTTTTATGTGTATGTGTCAAATTTTTGTATAATAGATTAAAATTGTATTATTTACGTATTATGCCGCATTTAAAATCCCATGGGCAACTTTTTCGTTTTTATGTATCGTATATATCGAGATGGAGGCATGGTACTAGAGGCATGTGGTCACATTTTTACTATTTCTATATATTGTCAGCTTTAAGCTCACAACACGTTACATTCTGAATGTATAATCTCCTTTAGATCTAGTAACAAGTATGTATGTCAGGGGTCTCAAACTGGTGGTCCTCCAGCTGTTGTGGAACTGCAAGTCCCATCATGCCTCTGCCTGAGGGAGTTATGCTTGTAACTGTCAGCCTTGCAATGCCTCATGGGACTTGTAGTTTTGCAATAGCTGGAGGGCTGCCAGTTTGAGACTCCTGATGTATGTAGTGCAAAGGCCTGCCTGATTGGATACAGACTGATTTGATAGTTGAGGTAGGTCCTCTTAGCACATAGTTTTGGTACATCTAAATTCTACATTTGATTGTTAAGAAATTGCACAGTAAGATTGTATTGGTGATCATACACACTTTGATAAATGATCGATTTCCTTTCCAATTGATCTCTCTTAATATGAACAATCAGTCTATTGTCGATAAGCCAACTGATCAATATGTTACACATTGGGAAGTGGATTTCGATCAATAGTTGGAGGATATGATTGTTAATTAACAATCACTTCTCTGTTTCCACCATTCAATCTTATAATCTGATTGATCAAAATACGATCACATTCATAACGATTGTAGCTCAGTGCTGCCAATAGATGCTGCTAGCTCAGTGCGGCCGATTGACTCAGTTTGATCAAATCTGGTCTATATCAATCAGAAGGGTAGTTATGAGGGGCTGATGGCTCTCTGGGGGGTGGCATGGCATTGCAGGCCACTATCAGAGGATGGGGGTGCCATAGGAGCTAGGAGGCACTGTAATAGGTTAGAGGATTGTCAGCTGGCTGGAGATCCTGAATGAGGGAGGTGGTGGCCCATCAGCTGGCCATGGCCCGGTGAGAACCACTGAGCTGGACAAGCAGAGAGCGCACTGCACATGTTTGCAGTTTGGACAGCCTGGAGTGACCAATAGGGGGTGCACAATTCTAGTGACCAGTCTGTCCTGCAAATGGAAGAACGAAGGGTGCTGGAGGGCCCAGAGCGCTTTGCAGGGAGGCCCCCCCATAGCTATAAGTGTAGTGGGAGCAGGTGCAGCAATTGAATCAGGAGAAGCGTTAGTATGTAACGTTTATTGGATATGGAATTGCAGAGGCGGATTATCGGAAAACGTTGCTGAAGGTGAACTTACACTTTGAGTAGAAACTTTAGGCGGAGGCGTCTTTTAAGAAGGTGAAGGAACAAAGAGTCAAGAGAATGTCAGGCTGTTCCCACAAGGGGTTAAATAATCTCCAGTGCCCGATCAATCAATCGACCCGATCAGACCTAGAGCAGCAGATAAGACAGCCACCCCCAGACCAGCAGGGATCATTAATTATTGATCACAGCTAATGGCTGGTAATTGAGAGCGGAGCAGAGGTGGAGACATTAATTATTCAGTGGGAAGAGTGAAGACCTGATTTTTTCTCTTTATTCCTCGTCCACAAATCCCACCCTATAGAAACACTCAGTATAACTACGCCTCCCCCCCCCCCCCCTCTGTCTGCGCACATAGGGCTATAAATGTTTAACGGGATAACGAGTCTGTCCTGTAAGCGCCGTTGTTGGCGGGACTCTTCCTGTGTCTTGCAGGAGACAACTGCTGAGCTCAGCATATTACGTCTAGTATGGCCCGTACACAAGAGGTCAGCACACACCATACACAATGGCGCACATTTCAAATGTGGTTTTTAATTTTGAATTTGCAGTGGATAGAGTTAATCGCCATTGGCCAAGGCTTGTGAATACCTGTGCCAACGCATCAAAACACATAAATGTGTTTCGATTCACTGCCATGGAATTGTATGGGCGCTGAGATGGGAACAGGCATTACCTTGATTATTAGGAAGTTGGACATATGTTATAAAGTGGTAAAACTGGTAAACCTCAGAAATAAAATGAACAAGGCAAATCTTTCTAAAGTGTGGACTTACAGAGGGGAAACTCATTATTTGTTCCCCTGCAGATTTTGTAAGTTTGCCCACTTACAAAGAAATAAAGGGTCTATAATTTTTTATCATAGGTGTAATTTAAAGGATAGAGACAGAATATCAGACAAAAATCCAGAAGAAACATGATACAAATGTTATAAATTGAGTTGCAGTTCAGTGAGTAAAATAAGTATTTGATCCCCTACCAACCAACAATAATTCTGGCTCCCACAGACAGGCCCAGGGGCGGACTGACCATTGAGCGACTCGGGCACTACCCGAGGGCCCTGGGCCACTAGGGGGCCCCATCAGGGTTGCCAGCCTCAGTAAAACCAGGGACAGTATGTATAAATCTGTGTTTTTTTTACAACTGTCTGTGTATACTGTGTGTACATGTATGTGTATACTGTGTGATTGTATACTGTGTGTGTGTATACTGTGTGGCCCCATAATTTCTGATTGCCTGGGGGCCCCATAATCTCCTATTGCCCTGGGGCCCCATGAGTTATCAGTCCACTCCTGGACAGGTCTAATCTGTGGTACACAGATAAGGCCTGTCAATTTTAGAAGGTGCTCCTAATGACAACTCGTTATTTGTATAAAAGAAACCTCTCCACAGAATTTCTTTCTTCCATTCAAACCTCACCATCATGGGCAAGACCAAAGATCCATCAAAGGACGTCAGGGACAAGATTGTAGACCTGCACAAGGCTGGAATGGGCTACAAGACCATCAGCAAGAAGCTTGGTGAGAAGAAGACAACTGTTGGAGAGATTATTCGCAAATGAAAGATGTACAAAATAGTCATCAATCGCCCTTGGTCTGAAGCTCCATGCAAGATTTTGCCTCATAGGGTAAGGATGATTATGAGAAAAGTGTGGGATCGGTCCAAAACTTCACGGGGAGGAGATTGTGAATGATCTCAATTCAGTTGGAATCACAGTCACCAAACAAACCATTGGTAACACCATGGATTGAAATCCCGCAGCGCCCGCAAGGTCCTCCTCCTCAAGAAGGCACATGTAGAGTTTGCCAATGAACTTCTAAATGCTTCAGAGAAGGATTGGGGGAAAGTGCTCTGGGCAAAATTGAGCTCTTTGGCATGAACTCAACTCGCCGTTTTTGGAGGAAGAAAAATGCTGACTATGACCCTACAGTCAAGCACGGAGGTGGAAACATTACGCTTTGGACTGTTTCTCTCTTTAACCACCTCAATACTTGGCACTTTCACCCCCTTCCTGCCCAAGCCATTTTTCAGCTTTCAGCGCTGTCGCACTTTGAATGACAATTGCGCGGTCATGCTACACTGCACCTTAATGAAATTTTTATCATTTTTTTCCCCACAAATAGAGCTTTCTTTTGGTGGTATTTGATCACCTCTGCAGTTTTTATTTATTGCGCTATAAACAAAAGAAGAGGGACAAGTTTGAAAAAACACAATATTTTTTACTTTTTGCTATAATAAATATCCATTTTTTTTTTTTTTAATTTTTTCCTCAGTTTAGGCCGATATATATTCTTCTACATATTTTTGGTAAAAAGAAATCGCAATAAGTGTATATTGATTGGTTTGCGCAAAAGTTATAGCGTCTACAAAATAGGGGATAGATTTATAGCATTTTTATTATTTATTTATTTATTTTTACTAGTCATGGCGGAGATCTGCGAATTTTATTGTGACTGCGATATTGTGGCGGACATATCAGACACTTTTACACATTTTTGGGAACTGCCTCGTCCCACCATCATATGACAGTGGGCGGGCAGCTAGTGGTTAAGGTACAGGCCGACTTTGCTGCATTGAGGGGCCAATGGATGGGGTCATGTATTGTAAAATCTTGGATGAGAACCTTCTTCCCTCAGCCAGAACACTGAAGATGGGTCATGGATGGGTCTTCTAGCATGACAATGACCCCAAACATACCATCGAGGCAACAAAGGAGTGGTTCAGGAAGACGCAATTAAGGTCATAGAGTGGCCTAGCCAGTCTCCAGACCTTAATCCTATAGAAAATTTATGCAGGAAGCTGAAACTTCGAGTTGCCAAGCGACAGCTAAGAAACCTTGAGGATTTAGAGAAGATCTGTAAAGAAGATTGGACCAAAATCCCTCCTGAGATGTGTGCAAACCTGGCCACCAACTACAAGAAACGTCTTACCCCTGTGCTTGCCAACAAGGGTTTCTCCACCAAGTACTAAGTCATGTTTTGCTTGGGGATCAAATGCTTATTTTACTCACTGAACTGCAACTCAATTTATAACATTTGTATCATGTGATTTTCCTGGATTTTTGGTTGATATTCTGTCTCTATTATTTAAAAATACACCTATGATACAAATGGTAGACCCTTCATTTCTTTGTAAGTGGGCAAACTTACAAAATCTGCAGGGGGTCAAATATTTGTTTTCCCCTCTGTAAGTACACACTATAGAAAGATTTGCTTCGTTAATTTTATTTCTGAGGTTTACCGGTCTTACTACTTTATAACATACGTCCAACTTCCTAATAATCAAGATAATGCCTGTTCCTATCTCAGTGCCCATAGAATTCTATAACTCATTCGAGAGAGCTAAGAGGGAGATTTACTAAAACTGGAGCACTCAGAATCTGGTGCAGTTGTGCGTGGTAGCCAATCAGCTTTTAACTTCAGCTTGTTCAATTAAGCTTTGACAATAAAATCTGGAAGCTGAATGGTTACTATGCATAGCTGCCCAAGCTTCTGTGTGCTCCAGTTTTAGCATATCCCCCCTGTGTCATTTCTGACAGAGACTTGAGATGTGTCTGTGCATGCAATGCATGGGCAATCCTGTGCATGCGCAGATAAGCTGCCGGTCTCTGACAGGTTTTGGGGACCTGTCAGAGATTTCTGTGGCATGTATGTGCATGCCCAGGACGGAAAACCAGGAAGAGGATTTACAAGATGGTAGCTGGTAGCGCTTGGGTTCTGTCAAACATGGACGGCAGCTGTCATTTCCCAGCCAATCAGCTGAGACCAGAACATTTCCCGCACCACAGGTCAATGATGTCACAAGCATCCCTGTCCATCATTGAACAATCCCCTGTCTGCAACTTAGTGGCTCTAAACTGATAAGTGAATTTCTGGTGTGAACTAAAACTGGAGCTAAACGCTAGACTCCATGGTAAGTGCAATTTTTATTAGTTACTAAGGTTGAATAAACACATCAATCCATCCAGATCAATGTGTGTGTGTGTTTATGTCCCTATCATTTCCCATATCCCTGTATATTGCGTTCGCTGGGATGCCCATCTAAAAGGTTTTTGAGATTATTCACACGCCCCGCAGACACCACCAACTGTGGAAGGGAGTTCCACATCCTTACTGCTCTAAGAGTAAAGTATATGGCCTGGAGCTGAGTGAAACTAGGAGGAGGGCCAGGATGACTGGGGCCTACAGAAGAGGCGGAGTATTAGTGGGTGATTTAGAATGATGCAGTCATGTGGCAAGGCAGAGGGTGTGGCTTGTAGTGGGTAGAGAGGAGATGGGATCGAGTCACAGCTCAGTCAGAGCTCATCGCAGCATCAGACCTTTTCTTCCATTCTCCCTCCCTTGTTTTTTTTTTTGGTTTGGGGGTGCCTCCTTCTTTCTCAAGGTGCTGGGGTATTTGTAGTGGGTTTTCGGATTTTATGTTGTTAGCTTGCCATTCAATTTCTTGTTTTTTTTTTTTTTTTTGTCTTCACAGCAGGCAGGGGGTCTATTGGGCCTTTAAGGCGGTGCTGGGTAAATAATTATGGAAAATAGTGGGTTGGGCCCATCTGAGTTATGGATGTCTCTTCCTGACTGTGGAAAACTGTGGGTTGGGCCCATTTGTGGTATGGGTGTCCCTTCCTAACTGTGGAAAACTGTGGGTTGGGACCATCTGAGGTATGGGTGACCATTCCTACGAAAAGAAAGGTTTCCCCACATTGGGGTTTTTAGGCAGCACAAGAAAAAAATGTAGTCAATATAATATGAAAAAATATACACTTTTATTGAATAGATAATATATATCATCAGAGTTAAAAAACCATGAGCTTCAGTGGGTATTTATCTAAAAGTTTTTTAGCTGAACATACAAAAGCAGACATTTGTTCATAGCAATATTATGTCATGAACATTAGACCTGACGCGTTTCAACCCCTATGACTGGGGTCTTCTTCAGAGGATAAGTCTGCTGGGAAGAACATGAGAATAAGGTTGGTATACATATACATATTCTAAAAGATATATAACATGAGCTACATTAATTGTGCAATGCAACAGTACAGTATAGTTACCAAATAGACGTATGTCCAATGAAAAACATAAATTCCCATATGGAGGTCCCTTTTAAAAGTTTAAAGTGCTTTATCCTCTTCCGCCAGAGGGTGATTCCAACCTCCTCTACCGCTGCCACAGCCCAGACCGGGATGGCGAGAGACAACGTGGCTTACGAGAGGCCACACTTTGGAGCACCGCCCACCAGAGCAGACAACCAACCGGAGAGCACCAATTACCTGTGATGGAGATTGGCAAGGAAAAAATAATAACTAAAAAATCCGTATAAAGATAATTGGGTTTTATCTATGGTCTAAAAAAGCCTCTAAGATGTCAAAGACTTTGTAGGTATGATATGTATGACCCAAGCCAACTGGGGAGTTCTGAACCACAAGGAACAGATGTGGTGAGGGCAATAAACACTGTGCCTGTGCTGAAAAGGGGGGTGGTAGTAATAAAGTAGGAGGACAATAAGAAGAAGTGTAGTGGTGCATAGAAGGGGAGTGTGTGAGATACAACTGAGTGCCAGTGCGTGGAAGAGAGGGGAGAGGAGGAAAGAGGGGGGGGGGGTTGGAGAAGGGGAGAAGGGTAGGGGAAAGAAGAGGGGGGGAGAGAGGAGAGAGGGGGGAGGAAAGGAGGAGGGGGAAAAGAGGGGGAGGAAAGGGAGGGTTGGGAGAAAAAAGGGGAAAGGGGGGAAGGGAAGGGGGGGTGAAGGGAGAGCAAACGGGATGGAGAGGGAGGGGAAAGAAGGATGTGAGACAATGACTAGTGATGTAACAAAGTAATGTATTAGCATTACCTTAAAAAAGTGCTAAATGGCACATGTGGATGCATCAAGTTATCCCATGTATCTAGACTGTTGCCTATTGGCCAACATAAGATTGGTCGTAGGCTGTATAAGACTCAGGTGATGGTATCCAGAAGCTGAGTCAGCCAGTCTAAAAATAAACAGAGTATAATTGTAGAGGGCATGGCCACATATATTATAGGTGGTCAAAGACTGTATGTTATTATAAGTCATAAGGGTAGGTAACCCCTATTATTTGGGGCAACATGATGCTATACAACACAAGGCTATGAGAGTGTACTTACTGTGTGATAAAACGCAAGGAGCGGCAAAAGAAGTGACAGACAGCGGGGTGTGTTTGCAGTCCGCCAGGCAGGAGGAAATTGAAACCATATCACAGATGTAAGCTTTTATACCCATGATTAAAAGGGCGTGTATACCTTGCCTCTTATCTCTCCAGGTGTGTGCAATCCGGTGATGGTCACCTGGTGGGCGGTAAGGCGGCCAACATGGCAGCCAAGTGTGGTCTCCCCGGCGTTCCGGAAAAGCTGCGCTCCGAGTTCTCGTCATCCTCGCCGAAATCTCGCGATGTCTATGACGTCACGATGCTCGCGCGGGGCCCCGCGCATGCGCGGTGACGACAGGCATCCGAGGATGTTCCGGAATGCCGCCGGCAGGGAGAAAGAAATTCCCAATGCAGCGCTCGGTGGCCGGCCGAGCGCCCAAAGGGAAAAACATGGGGGGGGGGGGGAGCCGCCTAATAGCGGATAGGCTCGTCCCACCTCCCTCACCCTGCCGGGAAGGCACGTCATAAATCACCCCCGCCCCGGGGATGACAGCAGAGAGGGTGCTTGAGCTCCCCCCAGTGGCGAAAAAGGAGCAACTTCAAAGGGGAAAGAAAAGAATTGATACAGATTATACACAATGCATTTGTTCACAATTCAAAATTAACAACATTGTTGTATATCTTATATATACAGAATCATGTATGGAGCTTCAGTAGAAAAACAGGAACAACTCAATCATATGTGTAGATAATTTTATCCCATCGCTTGAAAATAAAACAGGAAAACAAAAACAAATCAGTAAA
Source organism: Lithobates clamitans (assembly GCA_037952925.1). Classification (NCBI taxonomy): domain Eukaryota; kingdom Metazoa; phylum Chordata; class Amphibia; order Anura; family Ranidae; genus Lithobates; species Lithobates clamitans. The sequence continues at coordinate 86,373 of JBBGZY010003137.1, read as the reverse complement.
AAGTAATGGTAGATGTCATTGGATCAACATCAAAATTAATAGAAACATCTAAAGTAATAGAGAATGTTTGAAATCGGCGACCAGGTCCTGTTCCCCCCTTTTGCAGTTTTAACTGCTCCACCCGCTCCCTGATGTTGATCCAATGACATCTACCATTACTTTTTATTGATTTGTTTTTGTTTTCCTGTTTTATTTTCAAGCGATGGGATAAAATTATCTACACATATGATTGAGTTGTTCCTGTTTTTCTACTGAAGCTCCATACATGATTCTGTATATATAAGATATACAACAATGTTGTTAATTTTGAATTGTGAACAAATGCATTGTGTATAATTTGTATCAATTCTTTTCTTTCCCCTTTGAAGTTGCTCCTTTTTCGCCACTGGGGGAGCTCGAGCACCCTCTCTGCTGTCATCCCCGGGGCGGGGGTGATTTATGACGTGCCTTCCCGGCAGGGTGAGGGAGGTGGGACGAGCCTATCCGCTATTAGGCGGCTCCTCCCCCCCCCCCATGTTTTTCCCTTTGGGCGCTCGGCCGGCCACCGAGCGCTGCATTGGGAATTTCTTTCTCCCTGCCGGCGGCATTCCGGAACATCCTCGGATGCCTGTCGTCACCGCGCATGCGCGGGGCCCCGCGCGAGCGTCGTGACGTCATAGACATCGCGAGATTTCGGCGAGGATGACGAGAACTCGGAGCGCAGCTTTTCCGGAACGCTGGGGAGACCACACTTGGCTGCCATGTTGGCCGCCTTACCGCCCACCAGGTGACCATCACCGGATTGCACACACCTGGAGAGATAAGAGGCAAGGTATACACGCCCTTTTAATCATGGGTATAAAAGCTTACATCTGTGATATGGTTTCAATTTCCTCCTGCCTGGCGGACTGCAAACACACCCCGCTGTCTGTCACTTCTTTTGCCGCTCCTTGCGTTTTATCACACAGTAAGTACACTCTCATAGCCTTGTGTTGTATAGCATCATGTTGCCCCAAATAATAGGGGTTACCTACCCTTATGACTTATAATAACATACAGTCTTTGACCACCTATAATATATGTGGCCATACCCTCTACAATTATATACTCTGTTTATTTTTAGACTGGCTGACTCAGCTTCTGGATACCATCACCTGAGTCTTATACAGCCTACGACCAATCTTATGTTGGCCAATAGGCAACAGTCTAGATACATGGGATAACTTGATGCATCCACATGTGCCATTTAGCACTTTTTTAAGGTAATGCTAATACATTACTTTGTTACATCACTAGTCATTGTCTCACATCCTTCTTTCCCCTCCCTCTCCATCCCGTTTGCTCTCCCTTCACCCCCCCTTCCCTTCCCCCCCTTCCCCTTTTTTCTCCCAACCCTCCCTTTCCTCCCCCTCTTTTCCCCCTCCTCCTTTCCTCCCCCCTCTCTCCTCTCTCCCCCCCTCTTCTTTCCCCTACCCTTCTCCCCTTCTCCAACCCCCCCCCTCTTTCCTCCTCTCCCCTCTCTTCCACGCACTGGCACTCATTCGTATCTCACACACTCCCCTTCTATGCACCACTACACTTCTTCTTATTGTCCTCCTACTTTATTACTACCACCCCCCTTTTCAGCACAGGCACAGTGTTTATTGCCCTCACCACATCTGTTCCTTGTGGTTCAGAACTCCCCAGTTGGCTTGGGTCATACATATCATACCTACAAAGTCTTTGACATCTTAGAGGCTTTTTTAGACCATAGATAAAACCCAATTATCTTTATACGGATTTTTTAGTTATTATTTTTTCCTTGCCAATCTCCATCACAGGTAATTGGTGCTCTCCGGTTGGTTGTCTGCTCTGGTGGGCGGTGCTCCAAAGTGTGGCCTCTCGTAAGCCACGTTGTCTCTCGCCATCCCGGTCTGGGCTGTGGCAGCGGTAGAGGAGGTTGGAATCACCCTCTGGCGGAAGAGGATAAAGCACTTTAAACTTTTAAAAGGGACCTCCATGTGGGAATTTATGTTTTTCATTGGACATACGTCTATTTGGTAACTATACTGTACTGTTGCATTGCACAATTAATGTAGCTCATGTTATATATCTTTTAGAATATGTATACCAACCTTATTCTCATGTTCTTCCCAGCAGACTTATCCTCTGAAGAAGACCCCAGTCATAGGGGTTGAAACGCGTCAGGTCTAATGTTCATGACATAATATTGCTATGAACAAATGTCTGCTTTTGTATGTTCAGCTAAAAAACTTTTAGATAAATACCCACTGAAGCTCATGGTTTTTTAACTCTGATGATATATATTATCTATTCAATAAAAGTGTATATTTTTCATATTATATTGACTACATTTTTTTCTTGTGCTGCCTAAAAACCCCAATGTGGGGAAACCTTCCTTTTCGTTCTAATTTCTAAGGGGTGAGCAGCAATCCTCTCTTCCCCTCCCTAGTGTCTCTCCATTTTTTTGGGTGACCATTCCTAACTGTGGAAAATTGTGGGTTGGGCCCATCTGAGGTATGGTTGACAATTCTTAACTGTGGAAAATTGTGGGTTGGGCTCATCTGAGGTATGGGTGTCCCTTCCTAACTGTGGAAAACTGTGGGTTGGGACCATCTGAGGTATGGGTGACCATTCCTAACTGTGGAAAATTGTGGGTTGAGCCCATCGGAGGTATGGGTGACCATTCCTAACTGTGGAAAATTGTGGGTTGGGCCCATCTGAGGTATGGTTGACAATTCTTAACTGTGGAAAATTGTGGGTTGGGCTCATCTGAGGTATGGGTGACCATTCCTAACTGTGGGAAATTGTGGGTTGGGCCCATCTAAGGTATGGGTGACCATTCCTAACTGTGGAAAATTGTGGGTTGGGCGGAAAATTCTGGGTTGGGCCCATCTGAGGTATGGGTGACCATTCCTAACTGTGGAAAATTGTGGGTTGGGCCCATCTGCGTTATGGATGTCTCTTCCTGACTGTGGAAAAGTGTGGGTTGGGCCCATTTGTGGTATGGGTATCTCTTCCTAACTGTGGAAAACTGTGGGTTGGGACCATCTGAGGTATGGGTGACCATTCCTAACTGTGGAAAATTGTGGGTTGAGCCCATCGGAGGTATGGGTGACCATTCCTAACTGTGGAAAATTGTGGGTTGGGCCCATCTGAGGTATAGTTGACCATTCCTAACTGTGGAAAATTGTGGGTTGGGCTCATCTGAGGTATGGGTGACCATTCCTAACTGTGGGAAATTGTGGGTTGGGCCCATCTAAGGTATGGGTGACCATTCCTAACTGTGGGAAATTGTGGGTTGGGCAGAAAATTCTGGGTTGGGCCCATCTGAGGTATGGGTGACGATTCCTAACTGTGGAAAATTGTGGGTTGGGCCCATCTGAGTTATGGGTGACCATTCCTAACTGGAAAATAGTGGGTTGGGCTCATTTGAGGTATGGGTGTCCCTTCCTAACTGTGGAAAATTGTAGGTTGGGCCCATCTGAGGTATGGGTGTTCCTAGCAATACGGTGGTAATATCGGGGTATTAATTAGGATGTATCTGGTAGTACATAAGTGATTAATTGTCCCTGAGCCGGTGTAGTTGCAGCTGAAGGGCCTTGATTGGGTGGCAGATACAACTGGTTAATCGTGAGTATACAGGCCTTCAAAGACCTTAGACCAAGCATAAGCTGAGGTTGGTTTATTTGTTATGCATTGACTGTATTATATGCATTGAACTTGTTTTCTTGCGAATGCTGTATTTACTGGTTTGTAATAAAAGGCTGCTATGGCCATTCGACATCAAATAAAATGTGTGGTCAGGTCATTTTGGGAAGGGGGATTGGTCAAGTATCTAATGTTTTATAGATGATCGTAGTCTCTGCATTCTGCAGGTCCCTCAGTCAAGAGCCCCCTATGCAGTCTGAGGTTAACCACTTGCCAACTGCAATACGTACTGTATATATTTATGTTGTGGTTTGCAAGTGGCTTTCCGGGATTAAGGCTGAAGATATGAGCCATAACCCCCGATACTGTTTTCTTGAGCAGACGGCCATCTTTCTTATGAAACCTGTCCAAGTGGCTCATGAGCCACTTGGCCGGTTTCAGAAGCGGCGGGAGGGGAGGCCCCTGCCGCTAACCGGTGCTTACTGTTACTGCCAGTTCACCCGAGGAACGATCCAACGGTGGGGCCATCTGCTCCCATAGGTGATCAAAGAGTTAACACTCTTTGATCAACTCTATGGCCTTGGAGGACCGGAGTGATGTCATGACGTCACTTCTGGTCTAGACTGGAAGAAAAAAAAAAAAAAAAGCGAAGGATCAAAACATTTTTTTTTTTGATCTTTTGCTTTGCTTTAAAGGTAAAGAAGAGATTTGAGGTCTTTTCAGGTTTCAGGTCCCAATTCAGGCAAAAATTCAGACCTGATTTGTCCCTGAAATGGAGAACAAGGATGCACCGAACCCCCTGCTGTCGGACGTATCCGTTTGTAGTGTGAACCCAGCCTAAAACTTGTAAACAAAGAGTGCCAGAAAAAGCCTGGTCTTCCAAGTGGTTAAACTGCTTCTCATCCAGCTTCATTGAGTGGCCACATGTCTTCTTTGTCCTGGGTTACACCTATGCATTTTTTAATGCGTTTCCAGTTCTGCAGAAACAAACTATACAGTCCATTTAACATGGTTTCCTATGGGTTATGTTCACATTTGCGCATTTCATGGAAAGGGCCAGGCACCAGCAGCTTGTGTTTTTGGTTCCATAGACTTTAACCACCTAACATCCGCGCTATAGCCGAGTCTTATTGACCCCGCATCTCTCCATAAAGAGGACCTGTCACAACGATTCCTATTACAAGGGATGTTTACATTCCTTGTAATAAGAATAAAAGTGATCAAAAAAAATAAAATAAAAGAAATGTAAAAGAAAGTAAAAATTAAAAAAAAATAAAGTAAAATAAAAAATAAAATAAAAATCAAATAACTTAAAATGCCCCTGTCCCCGGTAGCTCGTGCTCAGAATCGAACACACACGTTAGTCCCGCCCACATATGTAAACGCCGTTCAAACCACACATGTGAGGTATCGCCGCGTAGCACTAGACCTCCTCTGTAAGTGCCGGTTCACACTGGGACGACTTGTCAGGCGACCTAGCCGCATGACAAGTAGCGTACCATTCTGTACAATGGAACCGTTCTAATCGGAGCGACGCAAAAAGGTTCCTGTACGACTTTGAGGGCGACTTGCATTGACCTCTATACAGAAGTCGTTTTGCAAGACGCCGCTCCTGTCGTGTCCAGGTCGCCTGAGGCAGTCGCGCTGCAAGTCGTGCTGCCTCAGTGTGAACTGACACTAGTGCCCCGTACACACGGTCGGATTTTCCGATGGAAAATGTGTGATAGGACCTTGTTGTCGGAAATTCCAACCGTGTGTGGGCTCCATCACACATTTTCCATCGGATTTTCCGACACACAAAGTTTGAGAGCAGGCTATAAAATTTTCCGACAACAAAACCCATTGTCGGAAATTCCGATCGTGTGTACACAAATCCGACGCACAAAGTGCCACGCATGCTCAGAATAAATAAAGAGATGAAAGCTATTGGCCACTGCCCCGTTTATAGTCCCGACGTACGTGTTTTACGTCACCGCGTTCAGAATGATCGGATTTTCCGACATCTTTGTGTGACCGTGTGTATGCAAGACAAGTTTGAGCCAACATCCGTCGGAAAAAATCCTAGGATTTTGTTGTCGGAATGTCCGAACAAAGTCCGACCGTGTGTACGGGGCATAACTCTAAACATGTAACCTGTAAAAAATGTTAAAGCGTCGCCTATGGAGATTTTTAAGTACTGAAGTTTGGCGTCATTCCATGAGTGTGCGCAGTTTTAAAGCGTGACATGTTGGGTATCTATTTACTCGGCGTAACATCTTCTTTCACATTATAGAAAACATTTTTAAAAATTTTTAAAAACTTTACCGTTTTGTTATTGTTTAAATCAAGTTTTCAGTTTGAAAAATTGTTGCGCAAATACCGTGCTAGACAAAAAGTTGAAACGACCGCCATTTTATTCCCTAGGGTGTCTGCTAAATAAATAAATTATATATATAATTATATATATATATATATATATATATATATATATATAATTATATATAATGTTTGGGGGTTCTGAGTAATTTTCTACCAAAAAAATTATGATTTATACATGTAGGAGAGGAGTGCCAGAATAGGCCCGGTATGGAAGTGGTTAAAAAAGAAAAAAAGGCAAGAAAAACCCAAAAAACACCAAGCACTGAAATTCAGTGTACCGATGTGTCACAGAGCGCATGCACAATGCACACAGTACGCATGATGCGCACCATAACGTGCGCCTCTTGGTGTGAGCAGATCCTTACCTTCCAAGGATGGCTATAAGATTTCCATTCTCTGTAAGGCTCCATTCACACTAGCGCGTTTTTTGATGCATTTTGCATTTTCCAGAAATGCATGGGGATTTTTTAACATGGGTTCCTATGGAACATGTTCACATTAATGCCTTTTTGTACCTCTGCATTTTTGGAAAGGGTCAGGGACTTTTTTCATGCAAAATGCAGTGTTTTGCATGTAATAGAATTCAATGGACCAGCATCAAAAACGCAAGTGCACCGTTTCTGCAGCATTTCTGCAGCGTTTTTTACAGCGTTTTTGTTGTGTTTTTGATGCGTTTTTTTTTTTGACTGTATACAGTTTAAAAAAAAACAATGCTAAACGCGGCAAAAACGCAGCAAAAACGCTGTAAAAACGCTGCTCAAAAACGTGGCAAGCATGACAAAAAAAACTCCAAAAATGCTTTTTTTTTTTGGTTCCATTGACTTCAATGGAGAAGCTGCAGAAAATCATGTAGTGCGTTTTTGCCGTGTTCTGCATTTTTTAATCTGCCCAACAACAAATTGGCCCCGCCAAAAAAAAAAAACATTTAAAAAACACAAAATCGCATGTGCAAAAATGCAAAACACACTGTAGAACACGGCAATTGCAAACTGCATAGATGTGAACCGAGCCTTAATGACTGTCAAGCATTGGACTCTGAGCTAAAATACACAGCCAAAAAAAAAGAAAAAAAAAAAAAAAAGGTATTGATTGTGTGTTTGATTGCTGTGCGCGGATTATTGCATCTCTGAAGTGTTACTGCATGATGCGGCTGAACCGCGGAGCCGTACCAATGCAGCAATAGCAGAGACACAGAGGAGATGTGAGCGAAGGATGCCGCTGATGATGATTGAGGGAGAAGAGAGAGCACTGTAATAGGAATGAAGAGCCGAGTCTGGGAGCGTGCGATGGGGGGAGGGAGCCAGAAGTCTTTAAGAATGCCCTTGGCAGCAAAGGATTCTGGGAGTTGTCGCTCCTCCTCCTCCCCATTTCCGTGCTTGCTGCATTATTAATAAAACTAAATTATTGATGCTGATTATTCAATCTCGGCTATTTAAAGGGTCGGATGAGAAGAGGAGCGACAGCAGGAAAGAGGGGGGGCGATAACAAACGAGTTAAAATCCTTTAAAAGAGGGAAACTTACAACCTGCAGGCGTCAAGCTGTAAAAGAACTCCAATCCTCAGCATGATACGACTTACAGATCTACAATAGCTTTGTGGTCACCACCTGACCTAGAGGACAACCCTCTATAAATGCTGGATTTAGGTGCAGTTGTATTATAACTCTTGTAGCTCATCTACAACCGCTCTTCTCATCAAAAAGTCCATTGTACATACAGGACTACGAGGCTAGCCATTAGTAGGTTTATGGCCCTGTCCTATCCAAAGCAGTGGTGGCTGGTGCCCCATTTTTTGGGAGGTAGGCACAAACAAACCCCCCCCCCTCAGTCGTTGGGTTGATCGCCCACAATAGGGCCTATGGTGGGGTATGATCCCAGTCCCCCCATACTATATACCGGTAGAGCAGCCAGTTTCTCGGGGCTGAGCCCGGTGTGTTGCGGCCAGTTGTGGAAGGTCCCCATGCGGCTGTTCAAATCCAGTAGCTCGGGGTAGACAGTGGGGTCCACGTTCTCCTGCTCCCCGGGCAGTTGGTGCAGCCTCAGCTCAGTGTCCGTCCGGTAAGTCCATGTTGCTGGGGGATGGGGACATTGCTGGGCTCGGTTCCCCCCGGAAGAAGGGACCGTTAGGGAAGTATTTGTGGTGCCCTTATCAGGCCGGTCCCCAGGCTCCCAGCTCTGGAAGATCCCCGCCGCAGGAGAAGCACTGGACCTGGTGCCCAGATAGAAGAAGCCGGCTTGGCCCAGGTGATGGGGAGACATCAAGCCTGACCAGTCACTGGAGCTGAGGACGTTCTCGAAGAGCTTCTCCTTCCGGCCAATCGGGTTTTAAGACCCGCTTCCTGATTGGCCAGGAGGAGAAGTAGGCAGACAATAGCGAATATTAGTTATTGTCACACAAGTGGGTGGGCTCGGGGCGCAGTGCTCTACACCCTGAGCCCACCCTTTTTGAAGCCAATTAGAGCCTCAGGCTCTAATCATATGCTTCTAAAAAAACAAAACAAAACATTGGAATCCATGCGTCCAGCGCCCTGCATGGAGATTAGGGGGGGGGCAGCGCCCCTTATGGACTGACCGCCACTGATCCAATATCAGACAATGGTGCCATCATCAACACACGACCGTTCCGGTGCCTTGAGTTGTCTTAGATTTGCCAAAATGTATCCTAAACAATCTGTTCCATCTGTAGCCAACCAAGCAGGCCTTCATACTACATAGTTCTTGGTGGATTGAAAGAAGATTACACAATTAGATTGTTATATTTGTGGTCTGCCTCAGAAACAAGCCCAAAGGCTGTAAACATTGCCCAGCCCTGCTCATGCCCTCGCAGTGAGGCTGGCCATACATGGATCAATTCCCCCGTCTACACTAAACAGCGTGAAAGGAGGAATCTCCTGCTGATGGCTATTGTATTCAGACAGCCACGGCATCTACGGCTACCTGAATACCTAGTTAAGCCGGCCATAGACAGTTTGAATCTTGGCCGGTTCCTGCTGAACCGTGTATGGGCAGGCTGAATGTATCTAAGTTAATCGATCAATCCACTTGGGTACAACCAGCCTGACGGATTTTACATGCTATTATCACTAGAAGCTCAGTTTCATGTACTTGATATATAGGGATGGAGGCACTTTACCGTGCCTCATCTAAAGTCCCAAATCCCTCCTTATGCATATCACTAGAAGCCGTTATAGCCGCTAGCAGTAATCACTGTGTTCTCCCTGCGGGGATGGCCTCCCCCGCTGAGAGAACACAATGGCTCAGCGGGAAGGGATCGCCCTTCAACACTCTGTTGATGGGGGAATCAAGCAAATGTCTTTCCTGCAACCGGCAGTTGCAGGAAAGAAATTTGCTCCGTCTTCGGCCAGCCTTACTGTATCTAATAGGATGCAGTCACTGTTCGGTGGCTAACTTTCCACCCAGATCAGTCAATCGACTTTTGTTGTGTCGGGTGTGGTCACCCAAGGCTCAAATTTCAGCAGGATCAGCAGGATATGGGCTATCTATGCCCATCTTAACACCACGGTTTGTCTTAATCTGAGGTTTTGATGTTTTTTTTACATTTCATTTGATTGTGGGTAGACATGTGCAGAACGAAAAAAAAAAATTGTTTTTTTTCAATTTGTTATTTACATAAGTTTGTTTAGTTAAATTTGTTTAATTAATTTTTGGTATTAGTTTTGTTTATTCAAATATGAATCGATTCAAATCCCATTAAAAGTTTTCGAATACCATTGGAATTCTAAATCGATTTCCATTCCAATTGCATTCAAAATCAAATTTATTCTATTAGAATTTTGGAAGATGGTTATATTCTAACTTCATTCTTTTTTCTATTCTATTCTTTTATTTTCTATCTTTTTTTTCTATCCTATTCAAATTTATTCTATTCCAACTTCAAATTTCAGTAAACGCCCCCTCCTGGTTAACCCCTTCACTGCCAGTCACATTTACACAGTAATCAATGCATTTTTAATCGCACTGATCGCTGTATAAATGTGAATGGTCCCAAAATAGCGCCAAAAGTGTCCGATCTGTCCGCCATAATGTCGCGGTCACGATAAAAAAAAAAATCGCTGATCGCCGCCATTACTAGTAAAGAAAAAAAATATTAATAAAAATGCCATAAAACTATCCCCTATTTTGTAGACGCTATAACTTTTTCGCAAACCAATCAATAAATGCTTATTGCGATTTTTTTTACCAAAAATATGTAGAAGAATACGTATCGGCCTAAACTGAGGAAAAAAAAAGTTTTTTTTATATATTTTTTGGGGATATTTATTATAGCAAAAAGTAAAAAAATATTGCTTTTTTTTCTAAATATAAACAAAAAAACCCCTCTTTTTTTGTTTATAGCGCAAAAAATAAAAACCGCAGAGGTGATCAAATACCACCAAAAGAAAGCTTGATTTGTGGGGAAAAAAGGACGCCAATTTTGTTTGGGAGCGCGACTGCGCAATTGTCAGTTAAAGCGATGCAGTGCGGAATCGCAAAAAGGGCTCTGGTCTTTGGCCAGCCAAATGGTCCAGGGCTTAAATGGTTAAAAATGCAACCAAGAGTGTATCTCTACCTAGATTTTTTGGAGACAGAGTAGGGAAAAGGTTTCTTGTTTTGCTGCCTGTGCTGCTCTGTAAAGAAAAACCGTAATTCAAAGAAATCTAAAAAGTAAAAAGTTATATGACAAATAAAAATAATAACCCACAAATGATTCTCCTGGGTCACAACGAATGGCAAAGATAAGTTGGATGACATTGGAGTGTCAGATGCAAGGATACCCAATTCATAGAAAATTGCTTGATCCCTCCGTCAACACAGCCCGGGTTGATGGGGGAATCCCTTCCGCTGCTCTATTGTGTTCTGACAGCGGGAGGTTACCCCAGCCATCAGAAAACAATAATCACTGCCAAACGGAAAAAAAAAAAAAAATTATAGATCAACTTCAATACAACCAGCCTGCCCATAGATGGATCACAATACAACCAGTTACTGCTGAACTGGCCAAATTTCGATCCATCTATGGACAGCTTTACACAATCAGATTGGAGTGGCTTTAGTATTATATTGGCTTATCGGTATATTTTTGAACATTTTTACAACATATTTATTAAAAATAACGTTATTTTGTGATCTAGATAGCCCCTTTATACTTCTCTGTATTTATTTATGAGAAGCCCGTTGTGTAGTCTAAATAGAGATATATTTAGCTCTCCCGTTATCGCGTGGCGCCCGCATGATAAATAATGCAGTTACATAAAAATACAAGGTTGGGCAGATTTCGCTGAATGGTATTTTTGAGAGATCTTTGCCTATTTTTCTGCTCTATAGAGCTTTTTCTGGGTCTTTGTAAAGATTTCAATGAGCCACTTAGGAGAAGGAGACCAATGGGGACCCGCACCTGCTGCACCAGCGGACAAGCGATGGCTCTTCTGATTATACGGGTTAGAAAGACACTCAGAAAACTCCCAGCTCCCTCCTCTCATTTCTTTTGGAAGAGAAGTTTAGATCTCTAAATATAACCTTCTAGTAGGTTTTTCTGATGATACAGTGCCTTGAAAAAGTATTCACACCCCTTGAAATTTTCCATATTTTGTCATGTTTCGGATTTGTTTAACCAAAAACGTAAATGCATTTTATTGGGATTTTATGTGATAGACCAACACAAAGTGGCACATAATTGTGAAGTGGAAGGAAAATGATAAATGGTGAAGTAAAAAGTATTTAGGGCCAGGGGTCTTCAAACTACGGCCCTCCAGTTGTTCAGGAACTACAATTCCCATCAAGCCTAGTCATGTCTGGGAATGTCAGAGTTTTACAATGCCTCATGGGACATGTAGTTCCGCAACAGCTGGAGGGCCGTAGTTTGAAGATTTCTGGTTTAGGATTTTGAACCACTTTAAGTTTTTTGTCTTTTTTTATTTTAATGAGGTAGGTTTTTATGGCAGAGGAGACTATTCTTCATATATCATACTTTGTGCATTACAAGTAAAAAAAGGAAAAGGGGTTCCTACACCACCAGCAAAAATGCAGGTGAGAAGCAGTTTTACTGCTCACCCACCGGTTTCCCTTAGTGTTACTAAACCCAGGAGCCTGCATTCACTATATCTGGTCTCCCACAGTACAGAGAACATAGAAATGCAATTATTTTAGTAAAAATGAACTGCTAAATACCTCGTCTCAACAGCAGTAAATAGCTTGCGAATTCTATCAGTGTCTGGTTAAAGCTTATAGAAGGGGTTTTCATTTTACTCTGACTCTCCTTTGAGGCTACAGACCCCCAGACCCTCTGTCTGGACAGTGCTGATTGGCCCAGTGCCGATCACATGCACCCTCCTAAGAAAAAAAACCCCAAAAACTCTCTAGCGATGCACACCATCATGTGCAGAGTGCCCCCAAGGCTCTGTTCTATCAGGAAATGGATTGGGGGCAGTGGAAGGAGAGGATCAGAGAAGATTGGATCAAACAGCCTTTTTATACAATGCACAGAATTAACCTCTTATGCCGCGTACACACGGTCGGACTTTTCGGCTACAAAAGTCCGACAGACTTTCGATGGACTTTTGGCGCACTTTTGGCGGACTTGCGGCAGACTTTCTTATAAACGGACTTGCCTACACACGATCACACAAAAGTCCGACGGATTCGTACGTGATGACGTACACCGGACTAAAATAAGGAAGTTGATAGCCAGTAGCCAATAGCTGCCCTAGCGTGGGTTTTTGTCCGTCGGACTAGCATACAGACGAGCGGATTTCTGGGTCCGGCGTAGTTACGACGTAAAGATTTGAAGCATGTTCCAAATCTAAAGTCCGTCAGATTTGCGGCTGGAAAAGTCCGCTGAAAATCCGGGGAAGCCCACACACGATCGGATTGTCAGCCAGCTTTGGTCTGTCGGCGTCCGTCGGACTTTTGTAGACGGAAAGTCCGACCGTGTGTACGCGGCATTAGGTTCCACAGTGAGTATAACAAGCATGCTTTACTGCATATGCAGACTGATTTTACTGTTGTGGGTTTAGTAACACTTTACCTAACACAGAGGCTGGAGGGGGTTGTACTCATGTCGCAGCAAAAGTTATACCCCATCATGTTCGATGGGCAGTATTCGAGTAGGGATGCTCTGCAACCACCCTGCAACCGCGTGCAGTCCACGCGCCTGTGGCGCGCCGGTACTAGATTTTCAGGGTTAAAACAGGCGTTTTCATATTGCTTCCCACCTGCCCTCTGCAAAGCAATCCACCACATATTGCTTTCAGAGGAGCAGCAAGGGCTGCCACCAGTGTAAACGAGCCCCTTAATGTTTCATTTTGACCTAAGTGCACTTTTTTTTATAAACATATATTAAAATTTCTGAGACTGAAGCTAAAAGCTGCTTCCCAGGAAACCAGAACTTGGAGGAGAAATACAGACACCACTATTGGCTGCGATTTGACCTTCCACCGAAAATGCCGGTTCTCTGGCTCTAGTACCTTCTGAATCCCTGAGCTGCAATTATCATACAGATAGGGGTCTCGCGAAGAACCCAAGCCTTTGGATCAGCACAAGAGCCAGTTTACTAGCGTTTTCTAAATAGGAATCTCAACAAGGGCATTCTACACGTTTCTCTCCGGTTTCCTTAAAGCGGAAGTAAACCCATCCATAAAACAGTTTCATTTCCGGCACGTGCCGGAAATGTAACACTCCCATTGGTTGTGCTCTCAACCAAACTGTGAAACCATCCAATGGCTGGTGTCTAAACTGATCACATGTGCAGCATCATGGCAGTTGTAGATTAAACAGAGGCAAAGATGGCAGCTTCCTTGGCTGAAAGCGATAGGGGGGTTTACTTACACTTTAAACGCAATCACTAAAAGCTAATTGAAAAAATATTTTTAAATATTTTAACATCTGCCGCTGGTGATCTTACGCTTCCTTTTATCGGGAGACAACGCTCTGTCCCCGTCTACCATTTGTGCTCCTGTGTTGTCACCCTGTCCTATGGGCTTCCGAAGGTGGGCTATTTTAAATGAACATTTTGCAGGTTGGGTCACTATTGTCACATTAGGTAACTCCCTGAGAAATGGCGTGCAGCCATTACTGGAATGCATGCAGACTAGAAGTGACTGCAAAGTGGGGTCAGGAGACCAGCAGCACTGAGATTTAATAAAGAATGGAAAAACAAATGAAAGCAAGGGCTTTAATGAAAAGGCAATAACTAAGCTTTAGCAAACTATCCAAGCACCATTATTTTAATATGTTCAGATGTGTTATGATCTAGTTAGCTTTGCAATGTCCTTTTTTTTTTTTTAATATAAAATCAATTGATCTCATCATTTTGCAGGTACTGCTTGCACTGTGCTCCCACCCCCAGGCTGCCATCAACGCAGATAATGTGTTTCCACCGATAAGTACGCTTTGCCTATTCACAAAACGCATGGCTGCACCTTCATTGCAGGCTGCTTTTATGAATGCGCAAAGGGCGCAAAAATGGGGGTGGAGTCACGACACCTACATTGGTTTTGGTTGGAGGGTGGAAGTCCACCGAAACTGTACGAACCTACAAAACGATCAGATTTCTTTTTGTATGTTTTTTTGGGGAAAGAAAATGGGACACTATGGGAGGCAGTTAAATCATAAAACATCTAAACAGGATATAATAATGGTGCCCGGAGTTCAGCTTTAAACGAAAGACTTGATCAGCACAGAAATATGCACAACAGGCAGCTAATAATTGTATTGTGGCATAGCAAATGTAAAGCAATACTAAATATTGCAAACCTAGAAATAATGCAGTCACAATGACCAGGAGAGAGAAAAAAAAACAGATTTCTACATCCCATAATTCCCTCCCTTCATCCATTTGCTTTCTATCAAAACCTCCTTTTATTGTGCTGTAGCAGCACGTGGATTGCAATTATAATGAAGTGCGCTTGTTCTGCCTAAGCCTGCGGTGCCCTCTGCTGGGCACATAGCATAGATGCACATTACACACTATAAAGCAGACAGGTTATGGTAAAGCGGGCTAAGAGGGTCCAGAAATCCTTCTTTTGAACCATTGTGAAGCACAGAAGTCCCATAATAAAACAAATAGGCATCTGCATATCTTACTTCCATCCCAAATCCCCAAAATAAGGACTTTATTTTTCATTTTAGGACAGTAGGCACGGTTATGCAAATGATTCCATTGTGCTGCTGGCCAATTCTGCATCTAGAAATGCTGGTTTATATCACTGGTATAGCGTAAGATTATAAAGTCATATATTTCAAACTGTTTTGGTCTTGTTAGCCATCCTCAGCGCAGTGTATGGAAACCGTGGCTTTTATAAGAAAGTATAAGCAGACCGGTAATGGAAAGGTAGGGGCAGCAGAGTGTCTTAGTGGTCACTACTTCTGCTTTGCAGCACTGGGATCCCTTGGTTGGGGTCTTGGCCAGGACACTATCTGCTTGGAGTTTGCATTGTCACCCTGTGTTGGCATGGGGTTCCTCCGGGTTCTCCGGCTTCCTCCCACATTCTACAGACATGCTGGTAGGGTAATTTGCTCCTGGATAAATCGGCCCTAGTATGTGCGTACAAATGTGTGGGGTGGGGGGGATACCAGAGAACATAGCGTGGGGTGGGGGGGATACCAGAGAACATAGCGTGGGGTGGGAGGATACCAGAGAACATAGCATGGGGTGGGAGGGATACCAGAGAACATAGCATGGGGTGGGAGGGATACCAGAGAACATAGCATGGGTTGGAGGATACCAGAGAACATAGCATGGGTGGGAGGATACCAGAGAACATAGCATGGGTGGGAGGATACCAGAGAACATAGCGTGGGGTGGGAGGATACCAGAGAACATAACGTGGGGTGGGAGGATACCAGAGAACATAACGTGGGGTGGGGGGGATACCAGAGAACATAGCATGGGTGGGAGGATACCAGAGAACATAGCATGGGTGGGAGGATACCAGAGAACATAGCATGGGGTGGGGGGGATACCAGAGAACATAGCATGGGTTGGAGGATACCAGAGAACATAGCATGGGTGGGAGGATACCAGAGAACATAGCATGGGTGGGAGGATACCAGAGAACATAGCGTGGGGTGGGAGGATACCAGAGAACATAGCGTGGGGTGGGAGGATACCAGAGAACATAGCGTGGGGTGGGAGGATACCAGAGAACATAGCGTGGGGTGGGAGGATACCAGAGAACATAGCGTGGGGTGGGAGGATACCAGAGAACATAGCGTGGGGTGGGAGGATACCAGAGAACATAACGTGGGGTGGGAGGATACCAGAGAACATAACGTGGGGTGGGGGGGATACCAGAGAACATAGCATGGGTGGGAGGATACCAGAGAACATAGCATGGGTGGGAGGATACCAGAGAACATAGCATGGGGTGGGAGGATACCAGAGAACATAACGTGGGGTGGGAGGATACCAGAGAACATAACGTGGGGTGGGGAGGATACCAGAGAACATAACGTGGGGTGGGAGGATACCAGAGAACATAACGTGGGGTGGGGGGGATACCAGAGAACATAGCATGGGTGGGAGGATACCAGAGAACATAGCATGGGTGGGAGGATACCAGAGAACATAGCGTGGGGTGGGAGGATACCAGAGAACATAACGTGGGGTGGGAGGATACCAGAGAACATAACGTGGGGTGGGGGGGATACCAGAGAACATAACGTGGGGTGGGAGGATACCAGAGAACATAACGTGGGGTGGGGGGGATACCAGAGAACATAGCATGGGTGGGAGGATACCAGAGAACATAGCATGGGTGGGAGGATACCAGAGAACATAGCATGGGTGGGAGGATACCAGAGAACATAGCGTGGGGTGGGAGGATACCAGAGAACATAGCGTGGGGTGGGGGGGATACCAGAGAACATAGCATGGGGTGGGGGGGATACCAGAGAACATAGCATGGGTTGGAGGATACCAGAGAACATAGCATGGGTGGGAGGATACCAGAGAACATAGCATGGGTGGGAGGATACCAGAGAACATAGCATGGGTGGGAGGATACCAGAGAACATAGCATGGGGTGGGGGGGATACCAGAGAACATAGCATGGGTTGGAGGATACCAGAGAACATAGCATGGGTGGGAGGATACCAGAGAACATAGCATGGGTGGGAGGATACCAGAGAACATAGCGTGGGGTGGGAGGATACCAGAGAACATAGCGTGGGGTGGGAGGATACCAGAGAACATAGCGTGGGGTGGGAGGATACCAGAGAACATAGCGTGGGGTGGGAGGATACCAGAGAACATAGCGTGGGGTGGGAGGATACCAGAGAACATAGCGTGGGGTGGGAGGATACCAGAGAACATAACGTGGGGTGGGAGGATACCAGAGAACATAACGTGGGGTGGGGGGGATACCAGAGAACATAGCATGGGTGGGAGGATACCAGAGAACATAGCATGGGTGGGAGGATACCAGAGAACATAGCATGGGGTGGGAGGATACCAGAGAACATAACGTGGGGTGGGAGGATACCAGAGAACATAACGTGGGGTGGGGAGGATACCAGAGAACATAACGTGGGGTGGGAGGATACCAGAGAACATAACGTGGGGTGGGGGGGATACCAGAGAACATAGCATGGGTGGGAGGATACCAGAGAACATAGCATGGGTGGGAGGATACCAGAGAACATAGCGTGGGGTGGGAGGATACCAGAGAACATAACGTGGGGTGGGAGGATACCAGAGAACATAACGTGGGGTGGGGGGGATACCAGAGAACATAACGTGGGGTGGGAGGATACCAGAGAACATAACGTGGGGTGGGGGGGATACCAGAGAACATAGCATGGGTGGGAGGATACCAGAGAACATAGCATGGGTGGGAGGATACCAGAGAACATAGCATGGGTGGGAGGATACCAGAGAACATAGCGTGGGGTGGGAGGATACCAGAGAACATAGCGTGGGGTGGGGGGGATACCAGAGAACATAGCATGGGGTGGGGGGGATACCAGAGAACATAGCATGGGTGGGAGGATACCAGAGAACATAGCATGGGTGGGAGGATACCAGAGAACATAGCGTGGGGTGGGAGGATACCAGAGAACATAGCGTGGGGTGGGAGGATACCAGAGAACATAGCGTGGGGTGGGAGGATACCAGAGAACATAGCGTGGGGTGGGAGGATACCAGAGAACATAGCGTGGGGTGGGAGGATACCAGAGAACATAACGTGGGGTGGGAGGATACCAGAGAACATAGCATGGGTGGGAGGATACCAGAGAACATAACGTGGGGTGGGAGGATACCAGAGAACATAACGTGGGGTGGAAGGATACCAGAGAACATAGCATGGGTGGGAGGATACCAGAGAACATAGCATGGGGTGGGAGGATACCAGAGAACATAGCGTGGGGTGGGAGGATACCAGAGAACATAGCGTGGGGTGGGAGGATACCAGAGAACATAGCGTGGGGTGGGAGGATACCAGAGAACATAGCGTGAGGTGGGAGGATACCAGAGAACATAACGTGGGGTGGGAGGATACCAGAGAACATAGCGTGAGGTGGGAGGATACCAGAGAACATAACGTGGGGTGGGAGGATACCAGAGAACATTGCGTGGGGTGGGAGGATACCAGAGAACATAGCGTGAGGTGGGAGGATACCAGAGAACATAACGTGGGGTGGGAGGATACCAGAGAACATTGCGTGGGGTGGGAGGATACCAGAGAACATAGCGTGAGGTGGGAGGATACCAGAGAACATAACGTGGGGTGGGAGGATACCAGAGAACATTGCGTGGGGTGGGAGGATACCAGAGAACATTGCGTGGGGTGGGAGGATACCAGAGAACATAGCGTGAGGTGGGAGGATACCAGAGAACATAACGTGGGGTGGGAGGATACCAGAGAACATTGCGTGGGGTGGGAGGATACCAGAGAACATAGCGTGGGGTGGGAGGATACCAGAGAACATAGCATGGGTGGGAGGATACCAGAGAACATAGCATGGGTGGGAGGATACCAGAGAACATAGCATGGGTGGGAGGATACCAGAGAACATAGCGTGGGATGGGAGGATACCAGAGAGCATAGCGTGGGGTGGGAGGATACCAGAGAGCATAGCGTGGGGTGGGAGGATACCAGAGAGCAAATCGTGGGGTGGGGGCAGGGCTGCCATCAGGGGGGTACAGCCCATACAGATGTAGGGGGCCCGGGCATTCCGAGGGGCCAGTCCCTTGGAACGGATGGGTCCCAAGTTGGCACCTCACCTTTGTTCCTTCCCTCCCCTACACTGACAACTAGTCCTGATTCCTGCTGGTGCCACCCGCTGCACTGGCTCCCGACTCCCAGCCTGCCGCTGTCAAAATTATTGGTTGCTAGGACTGCCTGGCATCCTAGCAGCCAATCATGAGCATTAACAGGCCCCGGCAGAGGA
This sequence comes from Lithobates clamitans, assembly GCA_037952925.1. Classification (NCBI taxonomy): domain Eukaryota; kingdom Metazoa; phylum Chordata; class Amphibia; order Anura; family Ranidae; genus Lithobates; species Lithobates clamitans. The sequence continues at coordinate 66,997 of JBBGZY010003137.1, read as the reverse complement.
AGAGAATGCAACTTCCTCCTCCACCGCATGCTAGTGCTCTGGCTCCCAGCTTCCACCTTTCATCCTGCTGCTGAGAACGAAACTAGTACTCTGGTGAGGGGGACCCTCGGAGCGATGCAAGGGGGAGAGGAGAGGCAGTGGGAACAGCTGTGAGGGCTGAGCGGGGCTTGGAGGTGTGCTGTGACTGCCTCTTTGCTAATGCGGATGTCTCTGCTGTCTTTAAAAGAAGTGCACTTAGTGAGTGTAGGGTCCTACTCAAGAGTCTACTTTGTCGTGGTGGCAGGCTTCATATTTTTTTTGGACCAAAATATAAATTTCTTATGCCGCGTACACACGGTCGGACTTTTCGTCTACAAAAGTCTAACAGCCCCTCCGACAGAAATTCGACGGACTTGCGGCAGACTTTCTAACAAACGGACTTGCCTACATACGATCACACAAAAGTCCGTCGGATTCGTATGTGATGACGTACACCGGACTAAAATAAGGAAGTTGATAGCCAGTAGCCAATAGCTGCCTTAGCGTGGGTTTTTGTCCGTCGGACTAGCATACAGACGAGCGGATTTCTGGGTCCGGCGGAGTTACGACGTAAAGATTTGAAGCATGTTCCAAATCTAAAGTCCGTCAGATTTGTGGCTGGAAAAGTCAGTCGAAAGTCCGGGGAAGCCCACACACGATTGGCTTGTCAGCCAGCTTTGGTCCGTCGGACTTTTGTAGACGAAAAGTCCGACCGTGTGTACGCGGCATTACTGTTAAATCTTGAAAGCACTGATGACTTGAGACATGAAAATTAAAAGTATTCTTATGCCCCGTACACACGGTCGGATTTTCCGACGGAAAATGTGCGATCGGAGCGTGTTGTGGGCTCCATCACACATTTTCCATCGGAATTTCCGACAAACAAAGTTTGAGAGCAGGCTATAAAATTTTCCGACAACAAAATCCGTTGTTGGAAATTCCAATCGTGTGTACACAAATCCGACGCACAAAGTGCCACACATGCGCAGAATAAATAAAGAGATGAAAGCTATTGGCTACTGCCCTGTTTATAGTCCTGACGTACATGTTTTACATCACCACGTTCAGAACGATTGGATTTTCTGACAACTTTGTGTGACCGTGTGTATGCAAAACAAGTTTGAGCCAACATCCGACATCCTGGTGGTCAGGCCCAGGGGGTCCAGGCTCAAATCTGTGTAAGGGGCCCGAAAATTTCTGATGGCTGCCCTGGGTGGGAGGATACCAGAGAACATAGTGTGGGGTGGGAGGATACCAGAGAACATAGTGTGGGGTGGAGGAGATACCAGAGAACATAGTGTGGGGTGGGAGGATACCAGAGAACATAGTGTGGGGTGGAGGAGATACCAGAGAACACAGCGTGGGGTGGAGGAGATACCAGAGAACACAGCGTGGGGTGGAGGAGATACCAGAGAACATAGTGTGGGGTGGAGGAGAAACCAGAGAACATAGTGTCGGGTGGAGGAGATACCAGAGAACATAGTGTGGGGTGGAGGAGATACCAGAGAACATAGTGTGGGGTGGAGGAGATACCAGAGAACATAGTGTCGGGTGGAGGAGATACCAGAGAACATAGTGTGGGGTGGGAGGATACCAGAGAACATAGTGTGGGGTGGAGGAGATACCAGAGAACATAGTGTGGGGTGGAGGAGATACCAGAGAACATAGTGTGGGGTGGAGGAGATACCAGAGAACATAGTGTGGGGTGGAGGAGATACCAGAGAACATAGTGTGGGGTGGAGGGGATACCAGAGAACACAGCGTGGGGTGGGAGGATACCAGAGAACATAGTGTGGGGTGGAGGAGATACCAGAGAACATAGTGTGGGGTGGAGGAGATACCAGAGAACATAGTGTGGGGTGGAGGAGATACCAGAGAACATAGTGTGGGGTGGAGGGGATACCAGAGAACACAGCGTGGGGTGGGAGGATACCAGAGAACATAGTGGGGCGGGGTGTGGCTGCTAGGATATCAGAGAACATAGCGGGGGTGGGTACCAGAGAACATAGCGGCGCGGAGCATGGGGGGGGGTTTGTCTTTGGCTGCTAGGATATCAGAGAACATAGCAGGGGGGGGGGGGGGGGTGGCTGCTAGGATATCAGAGATCAGAGAACATAGCGATCATTACCAGAGAACATAGCAGGGGGTGGGAGGATATCAGAGAACATAGCAGGTGGTGGGTACCATAGAACAAAGTGGGGGGGTGTTGGTTAGATATCTGAGAATCAGAGAACATAGCGAGGGGAGGTGGTGGTGGTGGGTGGGAGTATATCAGAGCGGGGGGCGGGTACCAGAGAACATAGTGGGTGGGGGGGTGGGGGGAGATATCAGAGAGGATCAGAACCTAAAAGTAATGTGACCGCACAGTTGGGTAAGTAGAAAGGATATTTTTGTATTACACTTTTCAGAGTAGTAAGGGGGAGGGATTTTAACTCATAGCAGTGAAAGTTACCCTAACCTCCCACATTGCTTCCCAGCATCCATAGTGCCCACTAACCTCCCATAGTAGCACACAGTGCCCCCATGAGCCCTTAGCCCCCACAGTACCTCCCAGCCCCTCACAGTGCTCCCCAGCCTGTTGCAAAGCCCCCAGCCCCACATAGTGCCCCCAATCTCCAACAGTGCCCCTCATCACCAGCACTGCCCTCCCACAATACCCCTGCAAAGCCCTCAGCCTCCAGGGGATTTATTAAACTGGAGAGTGCAAAATCTGATGCAACTCTGCATAGAAACCAATCAGCTAATTGAACAAGCTGAAGTTAGAAGCTGATTGGCTGCCATGCCCAGCTGCACCAGATTCTGTGTGCTCCAGTTTTATTAAATCTCCCCCCATGTGTCTTCATTTCCCAACAAATAATCAGAAACAATATTGTAGAAATAAATATATTTTAATATAAACATGGTAGTGGACTAGCGCTCATAAGCGAGGCAAATACTTTCCCCCATGGAGGGCAAGACAGAAAGGAGACAGTTTCTGAATAAAAGAAAAAATAAAGACAGGATAAAAAAGTGGTGAATGCTTAAAAAGCACCCATAGCTTATACAAACAAGGTTTTTTTTACTTGGACAATATGTCTGAGTCCGCAGCAGTCTATCCATTCCATAGAGGCACCAGGGATCTCCAATTCCTACAGGTTGGGAAGGATGGATAATGGTTCAGATCACAAAGAGGTTGCCTCTTGCTGGTTAAAGGAACACTTCAATGTCACATTTAGGCGAGTCGGATACTGGAGCTTCAGAAGCCCTGCTTCACACTGAATGCGGCTTTGAAATCGCGCTACTTCTGCGCGATTTGAAAGTCGCCGGTCAGTGCGATTTCATGTACGGCTTGCCGACGTCTGTGCAACTTCATGCCCAGATGTAAATGCAAGTCGCACATGAAATCGCCAAAGATGGTGCATGAACCCTTTTCAAAACGGTGCTGGGACTAATCCTGTGTGAGGTTGGTGCACCTGTGGCTGGTCCTCCTAGATAGGTGCTGCTCCAAGGGCGGTACTATGGTTCCTTATGTACAGCATCATTAATACACTATTTGGCCAAATGATTGTGGACACCTTACCATCACACCTATATGAGCTTCTCGGTCAACCTATTCTAAAATCATGTGTATTACTATGGAGCAGGCACCCCTTTTTGCAGCTCCCCCTTCCTTGGAAGGCTTTCAACAAGATTTTGGAGTGTTTACTGGAGGAATTTGTGCCCAAAAGAAGAATTGTTAGGTCGGGTACTGATGTTGGATGAGAAAACCTGACTTGCAATCGGTGTTTCCATTCATCCCACAGCTGTTAAACCACTTCAATACCGGGCACTCTCACCCCTTTCCTGCCCAGGCTAATTTTCAGTGCTGTTGCATTTTGAATGACAATTGCGCGGTCATGCAACATTGTAATAGAGCTTTCTTTTAGTGATAGCTCATCACTGCTGTTTTTTTTTCTTTACATTCTTTTTTTCTTTTATTTAAGTGTTTCTTTGCTTCTGTTATAAAATTTTGCAAATAAATATTCTTTATTCATAAATTTAGGCCAAAATGTATTCTGCTACATTTCATTGGTGAAAATAACCCAAATCAGTGTATATTATTTAGCCTTTCGGAAAGTTATAGAATCCACAAACTAGGGTGTGTGTGTGTATTAAATATATATATATATATATATATATATATATATATATATATATATATATATATATATATATATATATATATATATATATATATATATATATATATTACACACAACACGAGCAGGATTCAAGCTAATGGGGCGTGCAGTACCGCATTTGGCCAGAGGTGCGGGGGTGCCGGTGACACTCAGAACGGTTCGGAGCCGTTCGGAATTACTCGGAAATACTCCGTTCCCGAGTGTTTCTGAGCCTTTCCGAGTTCAGCCGAGCTGTTTATTTCCGAGGCTCTCCGGCGCCCCCCCCCCGGCTACATGCAATATTGCATGAAATACAAGTCAATGGGGAACTAATAATCTTTGTTTCCATTGACTTCTATGGGGCAACTCGCTTTGATACGCGAGTGCTTTGGATTACAAGCATTCTCCTGGAACGGATTATGCTCGTAATCCAAAGTTCCACTGTATCTGAAAATCAATCCTGACCCATCTCATTTCTTGAGACCTGAAAATGCCAGGACAGTACAAATATTCTCCAAATGACTGCTTTTTGGAAAGTAGACAGTCCAAGGTAATTAGTAAGATGCATGACGAGTTTTTTGAAGTTGTAATTTTTTGTCACAATTTCTTGGAAAATGAAGAAATGTAAAAAAATAAAAAAGTTTCACTTATTTTTTTTTTTTACATACTGTTACCAGTGCAGTACAGCCTCATCATATAACAGGTGTGGCGGTGATCAGGGACACTGACTTGTGACAGTATGTTAAAAAAAAATTCATAAATATTTTTTTTTTCTTTTTTTATAACTTTTTTCTTTTTTTACATACTGTGACCATATTAACACTGTACTACTTCTGGGAAAGGCGATCAGTATTTTTTTTTTTACAAACTATGACTGCTTATAACAGTGAATTTCACCATTATAAGCAGCCATTTTTTTCTGAAAGGGACCCATTCATTCAGTGTTTACCATTGTGATTAGCCACAGCTGATCACATGGTACAGATGGGCTATGATTGGCTCTACCTGTCTGTACCATGTGATCACTGTGACCAGTCACAGAGATCAACACAAAGGTACACAAAGAATGGCATGAATTGTGTACAATTGTCATGTCATCTGCTGTGATTGGTCACAGTGATCACATGGTACCGGCAGCGGGTCGGTATGCTGATCAGCTGTATCATATGATGCCCACACAGATCTAGAGAACTCCCGCCTGCCTGACTGTCATTTTACTACCCTCGGTGGGAAGCGGTTAAATAAGGTTGAGGTAAGGGGTCTGTGCAGGATACTCAAGTTCCTCCACCATGTCTTTATGGAGCTCATCAGTTCTCAGGAGAAAAGGGTAAAATAGCCTCTCATCCTAAAAGCCAAAGTTAGTTTTATTGAAACAAGCTGATGCACAGCCATCACCTAACGCATTTCACTAATAAACAGAGCTTAACCGTACAGTCTGCGATTATGCTCCATTTAGGAGTGAAATGTGTTAGGGTTGGTTGCACTTGGTGAACTTGTCTATGCATCGGCTTGTTTTAATAAATAATGTTTTAATAACTGGCTTTTACAGAGTGGTCATTTTACCCCTTTGTTCTGAGGACTGATGGGCTGGCTATGGAGCGGTACATGACCATAGGGAGCCAGCTCCTGATACCAGGTGACTGAAGATGAGAGGGAAGCCAACAACAGAACATTGCGTTCTCAGCACGTCTTTATGGAGCTAGGCACAGTCATGCTGGAACAAAAAAGGGTCTTCCCCAAACTGTTACCACAAGGTAAGGAGCGCACAATTGTCTAGAACAGGGATATGCAATTAGCGGACCTCCAGCTGTTACAAAACTACAAGTCCCATCATGCCTCTGCCTCTGGGTGTGATGCTTGTGGCTGTCAGAGTCTTGCTATGCCTCATGGGACTTGTAGTTCTGCAACAGCTGGAGGTCCGCTAATTGCATATCCCTGGTCTAGAACATGGGTGCTCAACCTGTGGCTCTCCAGCTGTTGCGGAACTACAAGTCCCATCAGGCTTCTGCCTTTGGGAGTCATGCTTGTAACCGTCAGCCTTGCAATGCCTCATGGGACTTGTAGTTCTGCAACAGCTGGAGGGCCACAGGTTTAGCACCCATGGTCTAGAATGTCTTCCTATGCATTAACATTTTCCTTCAATGAAAACACCTGAACTCAACCATAATGAGAGGTATCAACATACTTTTGGCCATAGAGTGTACTAGGAACTTGAACCTTAGAAGGTGCCTGCATGGATTGGAATAGTCCAGACAAGTTCCTTTATAAAGGCTTTTACATAATAAAACTTGAAGCACGTCAGTTGCAATTTCTATGTAGTGTTACCAATAAGAACCTGTTCACATTTGTGGTGTTTTAGGGTTGTTGGGGGAGCAGGGAGTTGGGGAAAGTCCCACTAGCTCTATCTTTGATGCAGTTTCCAGCAAAATGCACTTCCACCAAGTTCCATGGTAAAGAATGTAAAAAGTGTCTGAAATGCTGCGGTAACATAAGAAATTCAGAAATGTGAACAGGGCCTTTATACACAACTCCTCTTTAGAGAGTGTTTAGTTCCTTTATAGTAGAAAAGTCTTTGCTGGTTGCTGTGTCTCCTTGCAATCACCAATCGATATTCTCTCCATACTACCCCCTACTAGAATGGAGCACATTCATAGGACAACGTACCCTCTACTCTCTCCTCGGTGTGACATGAATAGGTATCAGTCAGCTGACCCCCCCCCAATTGTACCATGTCACGTGACCTCTCCTTCTGGATGGCTCTTTAGTTTGTGGAATTTGACACTCTCACGTTTTTCAAAAAGCTTGCCGCAATGCTCGCAGGAGAAGCTGTACTGGATCTCCGAGCCGTGCTTCTTCATATGCCAGTTCAGAGAGGCACGCTGCCGGCACTGGTACCCGCAAACTTCACACCTGTAAGAAGACATGCCATTAATGTATGGTTGGAAGGACCATATTCATACCTTGCACCAACCCCACCTCCATAATAACCTACACATGTATGAAAAATTTTATCCAAGGACCCCCCTGATGGTGAACCGCACAAATCATATAAAACGTTTTGAAGGCAGAATTACCTTAGAATGGCCCCCAGTATCTTACTCTTTTGGGAACTTGTAACTCTGCAGTGACCCCATTATTGATTGCAATGCTTAGGGCTTGGGAGACAACCTGGAAAAAAAAAACAGCCTAGCCATTGATCTTAATTAAAGCCCAACTCTGGGGAACTAAAAAAAAAAATTATCCCTTGCAGCGGGGCTGGGCCTGCACTGAACAGACTAATTGTTAGTTTTGGTCTGAGGCAGGGGGTCTCTAAACTTTCTAAGTAAGCCCTGGTTCACACCAGAGCGGTTTTGAAATGGTGCTACTTCAAGTGTGATTTCAAAGCCACAGATCAGTGCGATTTGCACCTCCGATTTCATAGCAGCTTGTGACTTGATTTAACAGAAATCTATGCAAGTCACAATTAAAAAAAAAAAAAAAAAAAAAAAAAAAAAATCGGAAAAAAGTTAGTGCAGGTACCTTTTTCAAAGTCGATACGGCAATTTGAATGGTTCCATTGCCAGCAATGGGGTGCAACTTGTCATGCGATTTGGAACTGTCAAACCGCATGACAAATCACACTGGTGTGAACAAGGGCTACGGGCCAGTTTAATATCTTTCAGCCGTGGGGGGGGGGGGGGGGGGGGGGGTCCAGACTGTGGCCAGTGGGAGTGGAAAATACCCCATCATTGGTTTTCTAGTTCAAGAATTGTATTGAGTTTTGTATATGCCATCCCACACAAGGCCATGTGGGAGGAACTGTGCCCCATATCGTTGGTGTCGTTGATAGTATTGGTGCCCCATATCGTTGGTGTCGGTGAGAGGAACGGTGCCCCACATCATAGGTGTCAGTGAGAGGAACGGTGCCCCATATCATTGCTGTGATAGGAACAGTGCCCCATATCGTTGGTGTCGGTGAGAGGAACAAAGCCCTATAATGGGGTCAGATAAAGGCAAAGGGTAACAGTTTGGAGAGCACTGGTCTAGGGCAACAATAAAAAGATTTTCTTACTTGATCCTCTGCTCCTCCCCACAGCTAGACCGGTCCCTGCTGCATCTTTTCCCACACAATACAGCGGTCTAGGGCCTTGACGTCATACAGACCAAAGTAGAGTCCATACCTGCAATTGACTCGATGACGCTAATGCTGCGTACACACGGCTGGACTTTTCGACTGGACTGGTCCGACAGACTTTCCAGCGTACTTCCGATGGATTTTCTAACGAACGGACTTGCCTACACACGATCACACCAAAGTCCAACGGATTTGTACGTGATGACGTACACCGGACTAAAATAAGGAAGTTGATAGCCAGTAGCCAATAGCTGCCCTAGCGTCGGTTTTTGTCCGTCGGACTAGCATACAGACGAGCGGATTTCTGGGTCCGGCGGAGTTACGACGTAAAGATTTGAAGCAAGTTCCAAATCTAAAGTCCATCAGATTTGTGACTGGAAAAAAATCAGATTGCCCGCCGGCTTTGGTCAGTCGGCGTCTGTCGGACCACTCCGGTCGAAAAGTCCGACCGTGTGTACGCGGCATAAGGGACAGTCCACCGCAGGAGCATGAGGAAGTACCATCTGCTGGGGGAGCAGAGGATCAGGTAAGTAAAACTGTTTCTCCTCTCCCCTATAGACAAAAAGAACAATTAACCCTTGCAGTGTAGGCACAGCCCCACTGCAAGGGATAATAATACATTTTCCTGGAGTTGGGCTATAATTAAAGGATTAAGTCCCTTGGCAAAAAAAGAAAAAGCTCCAGAGGGTTTCCTTTAACCATTGATTGTTGGTAGCAACCTAGGATCCTCTTCAGGTGCTCCTAAAGATTTACTCCCTGGCAAACCACTTTCCACATTTTTAAGTTTAATTCATTATCCTAGACAGCTTATTGCATTCCTGTAATTTTCCTGTTCAGGACACAGAAAAATAGTTGACTCTAATCCACCCATTCCCAGCGTTCTGCACTGGGAGCTGAAGGAAGTGCTCAGTACTTTCAGGTATGGAGGGACATGGGACTCACTCCAGTGGTGGAACGGAGCAAAGATGGAGAAAGGACAGTGTATGCTGCTGGGGAGGTCTGCATTAAAGTGGTTGTAAACCCCCGATTTTAACTTTTACCTATAGGTAAGCCTAGAATAAGGTTTACCTATAGGTAGTGGAAATATCTCCTAAACGTGCGCCATTTAGGAGACATTTACCTTGTAGTGTGCTGATGATGTCATCGGCGCATGCGCTATGAAGAAACGGACCGCTGTCTCCGTTTCTTCACTCGCAAGTGCTGTGACCGACGGCTCCCACGTGCATGCACGGGAGTGACGTCACGCGGCTCCGGCCAGTCACAGAGCCGGAGTCTGGGGCCCCGGAAGGAAGAGGGGCGAAGATCGATGCGGCCACGCCGTGGGCTTTGTTTGAAGGTAGGTGTCACCTAATAGGCTAGTATTACTTTGCAGGAGAACAAAGAGGAAGTAAAACCCATCAGGGTTTTCTTCCTCTTTAAAGTGATTGGGTAAAGTACAGGTAAAGTAAAGCACAACTACAGGTAAACTACAGGTGATAGAGATTATTTTTTCCCTCCCTACCTTGAAATGACATATCCTCTGTCATGTAATCATTCACATATCCTTTATTATGCGATTTGGATTTCCACTTCAAAATTTAAAAGATGTCACCCCATTCAAAACAGTCACACTGTAGCGCAGACCTGAAACTGTAGCCCAGAGACCTCAGCACTGATAAACAGGAGAGCTATACATTGTTAGTTGCTGCAACTCACCAGTATTTACTGAGAGCTGAAATAGGAGTTTTGGATGGATGCATCATTTAAAAAAAGTGATATGACCAAGAATATCAGAGCCATGTCAGCAGGTAACAGGGAGTATAGGAGTCCTTGCTCTAAATCCTCGTACACACGATCGGATTGTTGGCCAACAAAACCGGGGACTTTTGTCCGAAGGGCGTTGGCCCAAACTTGTCTTGCATACATACGGCCACACAATTGTTGGCCAACAAATACGAATGTAGTGACGTACTATGTTGTTTTTCAGCTCTTTAGCACCACCCTTTGGGCTCCTTCTGCTAATTTCGTGTTAGTAGAAGTTTGGTGAGTGTTGATTCGCGCTTTTCATTTTGCACTTTTTGTTTCACGCTTTTCATTTAGCACTTTTCAGTTAGTTTTTGAACGGCCGTTCGTCAACCAGACATGTCGCGGAATCGGAGGAGATAACGTGTTATTTATTATTGGCTATGGAGTTATTGCTTTGACATTATTTTTTTGGTTGAATAATAATGATTTGATTGGTATATTCTCTATATTTCTGGATGCATATAATGCACTTCTTGGTTAAGTTCTATTGGCAGGTAGCATGTCTAATTTTATTTGTTTTTTTTTTAAATGCACAATAAAAAAATTGTGTAGAATAATACTTGGCTATGTGTTTTACTTCAAATGACATTTTGGGAGTAGGCAGTTACATTTTAAAAAATACAATGTAAAATTGACAAGGGACACCAACATAGTTGTATCTTTGATCCTAAAAACTACGGGATAATAGTGTTGTGGTAACTTGCACAAATTATAAAAAAAAAAAGAAAAAAAAAAAAAGCATAATAATATTATTCTTGATATCACTAAAAAAAAGCCTTTGAAAATTTGTTTGAAATAACTCCATCAGTATCACCAGCAAAGCAGCTTCCTTATTATCCCATTAAAGAAGAAGAGAATTGTGCGCTGCATTTCGAGATTTCATAATTTGCCGCGTCACGAGTGTTAATTCTCCATTACGAACGCTAGTTTACAAGACTAACAGCTTCCGGCTCATCCTTGCTTCCGAGCATGCGTGTTTGTACGATGGGAAATCCGACAACAGACATTTGTCCGCAGAAAATGTATAAACCTGCCATCCAACATTTGTCCACTGAAAGTTGGCCAACAATTGTCCGATGGAGCGTACACACGGTCGGATTTTCCGCCAACAGCCTGTCATCACACATTTCGACTCGGAAAATCTGATCGTGTGTACGAGGCTTTAGTGAGTATATTCTGGATTTTCAACACAGTAAAACAGTGCAGTGCAGCTGAAGCGATCTCTTCAGGCCTATGCATTGTGGTAACGCATGTTCCTGCATCATGTTTTGATGTGTGGAAGTTTGTGTGCTGTGTCTCACAGCATGTGCGCTGCGTTGTGTTCAGTCATGTTCTTTTTTTTTGGTCTGTTGCCATGTATTGGCAGTCTATTCAAAATTAATGGCCTGTCTTACTGCAGCACAAATGACTGCGGGCACCAATACACTGGAATGGACCTGAATAGTGTTATAGGTAATTAACTGACCCCCCTCCAGCACACACACTGATGGCGGGCCGTTGTTATAAGACTATACACCCAACAACTGACAGGTCTGAAAAGCTATGCTAATAGTGTAACAAGAAGAATAAAAAAAAATCTATACAATAATACTTCAGCCACATCGTAAACATATCTCTTTAACCACTTGCTTACTGGGCACTTAAACCCCCCTCCTGCCCAGACCAATTTTCAGCTTTCAGCGCTGACGCACTTTGAATGACAATTGCGCGGTCATACAACACTGCACCCTAATGAAATTTTTAACATTTTTTCCCACAAATGGAGCTTTCTTTTGGTGGTATTTAATCACAGCTGGGATTTTTATTTTTTGCTAAACAAAAAAAGATGGAAAATCTTGAAAAAAAATAAAAAATCATGTTTAATAGTTTGTTATAGAATTTTGCAAACAGGTAATTTTTCCCCTTCATTGATATGCGCTGATGAGGCAGCACTGATGGGCACCGATAGGCTGCACTGGTGGGCACTGATAGGTACAGATAAGGCTGCACTGATGGGCACGGATAAGGCAGCACTGATGGGGCCTGATGGGTGGCACTGATGGCACTGATGGGCACTGATAGGTGGCACTGATGAGGCACGGATTGTGGGCACTGATAGGTGGCACTGATGGGTGGAGCTGGTGGGTACTGGTAGGCGGCACTGTTGCCTATTGCTAGGTGGCACTGGCAGGGGGCACAGGTGGGCACTGAGGATCTGGCTGCAGCTCGCCGTGATCGGGGACTGATGTACCTCTCACAGCCGCCGGTGATCGGCTTTTTATTTCTCTCCTCACGCTGTCAGCGCGAGGAGAAAAAATAGCCAATTACTGGCTGTTGACATCACATGATCAGCTGTCATTGGCTGACAGCTGATCACGTGGTAAGGGGTCGGGATCGAGGGGGGGGGTGTGTATTTTGAAGCACCTGATTAGAACCAGAGGCTCTAATAAGCTTGGAATGCTGCGGGGTGATCGCCGCCGACCGTGTCTGTGTCTTTGTCTGGGGTAGTTGTGTTGGCTGTGCTGCCCCCCCCCCCAAAAATAGTAGGCACCAGCCGGCACTGACTAATTAGGGGACTTCTGAAGGCATTTGGTTCCACTAGGTTTTAGTTAGGGGTATCAGAGTAAAGGGGGCTGAATACAAATGCGTGTCACACTTTTCAGATATTTCTGTTGGTCTATCACATACAATCCCAATAAAATAAATTAAAATTTTTGGTTGTAACATGACAAAATGTGGAAAATTTCAAGGGGGATGAATACTTTTTCAAGGCACTGTATGGCGCTCTGACACTAGAATAGCTGTAGCTCGGTGAAACAATCAGTTGTAAATAAGAGACAAGTCCACGAGCCGGCATGCACCTTGTTGGACTTAACCCAGAGTAAACCAGCACAGAAAAAGGCTGAATTCCTGCAGTTCAGCCTGAACTCTCTCCTTACCAATGTCATTAACATCACTTCCATATGCATGTGGATGCCTCCAGCACTGACAGTCACTTACTGTAGAGGGGTCTCCCCTGTGTGGGTCCTTCTGTGCACCTCCAGGTGACTTTTCCTTTTGAAGGATTTGCCACATGTCTCGCAGATGAACTCACGGATCCCTAATAACAGACAGGCAGACGTTACACATACAGAGTGTAGAGAAATCCCAGCCGTCTTTAGACAGATCACATTGGTGTATACCTGTGTGTATGATCATATGGCGCCGCAGGTGGTTGGACAAGTAGAATTTCTTTCCGCAGCCGACCTCCGGGCACACCTTGGTCCTGCCTTTTCTGTGCACCAAATTAATGTGATTCTGTAAGGAGAATTATGGATTAATTTTAGAACTGAACATAAATACAATGGATACAAAGCCAAGTGTTCCAAGAGACTGATACAAATTCATACATTTTTTGTAAGCATCCTGCAATCTAAAGGGCCGTCCACACAGGCCGAATAATGGTCAGCATCAGCAAGTTCAATAAAAACTGGCGGACATTCGGCCCTGTGTGTAGGGCAGCCGGTCTGACAGAAGCTGGACGAACATCCAAAGGGGCAAGACTGAAAAAAGTCTGCTGATCGGTGTGTTTTGGCATGGGTGCAGTCCCCCTGTCAGAACACAACAGCTCAGCGGGGGAAATAGCTGTACTAACATCTGATAAATAGTACACGATCTCCTCCTGAGCGCTTCAGTTTTTTTTTGTTCAGCCCGTGGGTTGAAAAAAAAAAAAAAAACTGATGGTGTGTACCAGGCTTAAGGGATAAGTTTACCTTTCGTAACATGATACACCCATATTTAGGGTGTAACATGTTACGAACGAAACCCGCCACTGCGCCCCCCCCCGATCTGAGAGCTAGTGGGCCAATCCACTCATTCACAGGATCCTGTGAATGAAAAACTACAAGGTCCGGCAGCCATTGAGGCTATTGGCCTGTAGTTTTAAATGAACTACCATGGAGCTGTGGGAGCACCGTGGTAGTTCATTCTCTCTTCCTGACGAATTGTATCTGCTTACCCATATGGGATATACGGGCACACAGATACACTGGCAGATCTGCATGGCACCACGTTGGTGCAATGCTTTACAGGCTCCAAAATAAATAAATAAATGCACGTTTTTGTTTACCTGCAAAAAAAAAAAAAAAGTGCATTTGTTATTTTTTTTATAAAAAAGTGAACTTCTACTGTAAGGCCACATTCACTCTACAGAGTTTAGAGAACCTTCAGAAAAGCATGTGACACATATCCACAATTTTTGTGTGTTGCTGTGCTACATGCATAGGCAGCCTATTCATTTCAAATTGACTGCCCACATACACAGCAAGCGTGACAAATTAACTCATGCATCTTTTTGAGCTTTACATGTTTTTCTGGGTTTGATGCACTTTTTGTGCATGAAAAACATGTGTGTGCGGAATTTCAAAGAAGCATCGGCATTTACAAAAATAGTATGGCTGCGTACAGCCACTCACTTGGATGGCAGACTGTACACGGCACCTGTGGCTTCCCAGGCGCAGGAAAAAGCCTGGAATTTTATGCTGGGCGTATTTCATCCTCTCACTGTATGTGCGCATGAGGCCTTAGAGACAATCACTGCAAACAAACTATTTCTGTAGCTGTCAAGGAGACTTCTGCACCTGCCAACAGGTAGTTGGGTCTACTCTTCTTGAGCAAACTGCTTAAAGAGGAGTTCCACCCTGGGGGGCCGTCAAAAAAAAAAAAAATTAAAAGTCAGCAGCTACAATTACTGCAGCTGCTGACTTTTAATTGGACACTTACCTGTCCCTGGGTCCAGCGATGCGGGGGATTGAAGCCCCGCTCATCCCCCCCCTCCGCTCGTCGGCGCCGGCATTTCAACTGTGGGCGCCGGGCTGTGGCTTCACAGCCTGGCACCCACTGCGCATGCGCGAGCGGCGCCGCGCGCCGTGATTGGCCGCTCAATCACCTGGGACCTGTATTGGGTCCCAGATGATTGACAGGAGGGAGGGAGCAGAGCGGAGCCCTTCCTGTGCCGAGGGGGAAGTGATGTCACCAGCCCAGGCAAAGGAACAGGCAGACTACGAGGGACCACCTAGCAACAGGCATTTAGAGGTAAGTGAAAAAAAAAAAAAATATCCAAATTTTTTTTGTTTTTTTTTTTTTAGAATTTTTACAGGTATTTTTGTTTTTTGGGTGGAACCCCACTTTAAGCTGTTGTGGGTTTAAAAAGTGGAGATCTTGACATCATCCACCCACTTCTCCATCTCAGCCAATCTGAAGAAGATTTGCATTCAGTCATAAAAATACTAGGCTTCATGTGAATGGCTGAGAATTACTCAGCTTGAGTCAATTTTTTTTCCAGCAGCTGATAGGAAGTCCCCGTACTAGAGGTGCACCGAATAGAAATTTTGGTGCCCAAACCAATAATGCAGGATCCACTTGGCCCAAAAACTGAAACCAAAAATGACAGTTTTTAAAAAGTATTTTAAAATTTTTATATATGAATTGTATTGTAATCGACTTCTTAAAAGAGAAGTATGCGTTTTTTTTTGTTTTTTTTTTTAGATTCATACTTACTTAGGTGGATGCAGCGTCAGACCGATGCTGCATCTGTCCCCCGCCGTCTCTTTACTGAAATCCGAGCCACCAAACAGCGCCGATGGCTCGGTTCTCACTCCTCCCCGAGAGGAGAGCTGCTGACTACAAGTCGGCAGCTCTCCTCTCTGCTCTTCCACGCTCATTGGAGTGTTGAGCTGTGGAGAGGCGGGGAGCGGCCGTCTCAGCAGCTCGCTCCAGCTGGCAGATCCAGACTTCGGAAGTCGGGATGATGTGGTGCCTCGACTGATTTCAAGTGACGTCAGTGGAGAGAGGACTTCAGACCGCTCTCCGCTGAAAACGCGTCACAGGAGTGCAAAACGAATTGCACTCCTATGACCCAGAGGAAAAGCCCAGCTGAATGATCTCAGGCTCGACTTCTAATTTTTTTTAATTAATATCATCAATTTAAATGAATATGAATTTGTTGTCGCCCATTATTGGCACCTTTAGCGCAAGAAAAGCTCAAGAAAAATGTATCCCTTTAAATTCTATGTATGAAAATATGGGGGGGATTTTGGGACTTTAAATGATGCACATAGAAATCTGCCTCCATCCCTGGTTCAGATACACAGAAAAAGGGAGGTAGGGACTTTAGATGAGGCCACTGACTAGTGGAGGTTAGGGTTGCCACCTCATCCCTTTAAAACCTGAACACATATTCATTACACAGGTTCTGTGGCTGATTAAGGTGGTAATTAAACTCACTTGGTGCCTTATTTGCATTAAATTAGCCTCAGAACCCGTGTAATTCATATGTGTTCGGGTTTAAAGGGATGAGGTGGCAACCTTAGTGGAGGTATAGGTTGTAAAAGCATTTAATTGGCATAGATGGATGTATAAATACATTACAATTATGAACAGACAAGTAAAAACTGTTAATTTCATGTATTTACACACAGGCATTCAGGGCATGGATATCAAAAAATATATATCATGATTGCATACATATTGGCTTCACGGTATAGGATATAAAATGAATTGATAAGTAAATGTTTGTTGTAAATTCATACATATATACAGACATGTCATCTGAGCGGCACATTGCAATGTTATAAAAGATATGTATACATTGTAAACATCATTGGTTGTAGATAGTGGGTCTAGATAGATTCCTATCGGCAGGCATATGACTGCACCCTAAATTCTATGTATGTCTTCACACTGGTCTGTTGCGCTTCCATTGTGGTGTTAAAAATCTTGCTTTCTGCATTTTTGGTCAGTTAAAAAGAAAAAAAAATGTACAAAAAAAATGCATTGAAAACGCAGCAAGAACGCACCATAAAACCGTTTTTGATGCGGTTTTTGAGTCACATGACCTATGAAAAATACATCATAAGCACAGAAAATTGGCACAAAAATCACAGCGAAAATCGTGTGCATTTTCGGTGCCATTAATTGGCACCTTTTTCTCTTATCCAATGCCCATAACACCATTTTCGGACAAAATGTTTCAGCGGCCGGAATTTCAGTGCATCTCCACCCCGTACCACCGCTGAAACACAACAGTGCACACGGCATGAAGCTGAACAGCGGATACAGGGAGGACGATCAGAATAACCTCTACAAAGTGGGGGAAGAGTAGCGTATATAAACAGAGGTAAGAGGAAAGGTGTATAGGCAGCCTACTATAGTCATACCTGAAAGCTGGCAAGAGCCGTGTAGACCTGGACACAACCCTCATAGGGACAGTGGAACATCTCCAACACTCCATCAGCATCTGCAGCCCGGGAGTGACGATTCCTCTTCCTGATACAAACAGGAGGACAAAAGCGCACACACTGCAAGTTTTAGGTATGTGTGAGTTGTAAATGAAGTGCTTGTTGAAACATTACAGCTTTGCTTTCAGGTATTTGGAATACCTGATTCCCCTTCCACATGCTGTGGTTTCTCCCACTGGCTTCTCCTATGTCACCACAAGACATGCAAGCCAATGAGGGAACCACAGCGTGCGGCAAGAAACAAGTACAGTGGAACCTTGGTTTACGAGTAACGTGGCTAACGAGCGTTTTGAAAGACTAGCAACTTTTTTTTTTTTTTAATTCTGACCAGGGGCGTTGCTAGGTCTGCAAAAGATCTGGGGCTAGAGCCCATAGCAGTGATCACCAACCTTTTTGCAGGCCCGCAGGGGGGGGGGCACGCCAGTGGTAAGCCATATTTCGCGGGCAATGGCTGGTGTTGACGCTTCAATCATTGTGGCACCATGGTTTATATGGTGTCAGGGTGATTGAAGCGCTGGTTAAGCAGGGACCCTGCGGCAAAAGACTCGGGGCTATGGGCCCCAGATTCGGGGCTATAGCCCCAATAGCCACCCCCTAGCAACGCCCCTGATTCTGACTCGGTTTGAAAGTGTTGTCTTGCAAAACAAGCAGAATTCAAGCTAATGGGCGGTGCAGTACCGCATTTGGCCAGAGGTGCGGGGGCGCTGGGGGACACTCTGAATGGTTCGGAGTAGTTCGGAAATACTCTGTTCCCGAGTGTTTCCGACCTGTCCCCGAGTATTTCCGAGGCTCTCCGGTGCCCCCCCCCACCTCTGCCCACATGCGGTATTGCATGTAATAGAATTCAATGCGGAACAAATAATTTTCGTTTCCATTGACTTCTATGGAGAAACTCGCTTTGATATGCGAGTGCTTTGGATTACAAGAATTCTCCTGGAACGGATTATGCTCGTAATCCAAGGTTCCACTGTATTAAAAAACCCACCCAGTCAAATACTTGCAGCAGCAACTGGGTGCCTCTGCGACCAATCAGCAAATACCAGCGCTGTCATGTGGCAGGAAGGAAAATGAAGAAATCCACAGAATCCTTACATAGTTACATACAGTAGGCAGGTTGAAAAAAAAACAAAAAAAAAAAAGACAAATCCAACACAAAAAAGAAACAAAAAAAAACACACACACACACACACACACACACACACACACACACACACACACGGATAGAAAACCTTCCTATACAGTACAATAGAGTATACAGTAAAGCATGGTCTAATATGCTCATCTTTCCTCATAGCCGAGTTTCTCCATGCTTATCATTTTTTGTTGCCCTTCTCTGCACTTTTACGATATTCCTTTTTTTGGGAATCGGTGCCCAAAACTGAACTGCAGATTCCAGATGAGGTCATACTAATGATTTGTATAGGGGCAAACATTGAAAAATTCTATTGTATTCCTTACAGCTATAAACCTAAATAAAGAAATACAAATGTTATCAGCACACTATTAGGATACAGCATGGGGCATTTATTAACCACTTCAGCCCCGGAAGGATTTACCCTCTTAATGACCAGGCCATTTTTTTTGCGATACGGCACTGCGGCGCTTTTAACTGACAATTGCGCAGCCGTGCGACGTTGCACGCAAAAAAAATTGATATCCTTTTTTTCCCCACAAATAGAGCTTTCTTTTGGTGCTATTTGATGACCTCTGCAGTTTTTATTTTTTGCACTAGAAACAAAAACAAAAACGACAATTTTGAAAAAAAAAAAAAAAAAAAAAAAAAAAAAAAACAATATTTTTAACTTTCTGCTATAAAACATATCCAATAAAAAAATAAATAGATCACAATAAGTGTATATTGATTGGTTTGTGAAAAAGTTATTGCGTCTACAAACTATGGGAAATATTTATAGAATTTTTATTTATTTTTTTTTAAATTTTTTTCTAATAATGGCGGAAATCAGCGATTTTTAGCAGGACTGTGACTTTGTGGCGGACAAATTGGACACTAATTTGGGAACCAGTGACACCAATACAGTGATCAGTGCTAAAAATATGCACTGTTACTGCGTTAAAGCAGAGTTCCACCCAGAAATTGAACTTCCGCTGATCCGGTTCCTCCCCCCCTCCGGTGTCACATTTGGCACCTTGCAGGGGGAGGGGGGGAGCAGATACCTGTCTAATACAGGTATTTGCTCCCACTTCCAGCAAAAGATTGCGGCAGTATCTGCGGCGATCTACGCCATGTCCGGCCCCTCCTCCATTTCCCCCCCGCTGTCTTCTGGGAGACACACAGGCCCCGTAAGACAGCAGGGACCAGTCAAAACGTGCAGCACGACTCGTGCATGAGCAGCAGGGAAACAGGCTGTGAAGCCGCAAGGCCTCACTTCCTGATTGCCTTACTTAAGATGTCAGCGCCTCCACCCCGAGCTGAGGGTGGGGTCAGCTTCGGGTGAGGACATAGCGGGCGCCCTGGACAGGTAAGTGTCCTTATTTAAAAGTCAGCAGCCGCAGTATTTTGCAGGCAGAACTCCGCTTTAAGGGTTAAGTGTGTCCCTAGGGGGTGCTTGCTAACTGTGTGGGGGATGGTCTGACTGGGTGAAGACAGAGATCTGTGTTCCTGCTTAGCAGAAACACAAGACCTCTGTGTTCTTCCCTGTCAGAACGGCGATCTGCCTTGTTTATATAGGCAGATCGCCGCTCTGCCTCTCTGGGGAACTATCGGCAGATCCTGCCGGACACTGCGTCCGCCGGACCCGCTGATTGGCTCCCCCCTCTGGCGCATGCCCCAGAAATGGCATATGGGTAGGTCGTTTCGCGCAATAGATCCGCCCTGCTGCAGTAAATCTGTGGTGCGCGTTCGGGAAAGGGGTTAATCACAATTAATGTGGAGTTCCACCCACTTTTCCAACTCTTCAGCATCCCTCACTAAACTGTGCACTGTAAACGAATTGGATACATTTTTTTTTTTCCTCAGCACTTACTGTATATCTGCTGTATTCATTTTTCACTTCCTCCTCCCTGGCCGCGGCCCATCGCATCATTTCCTGTTTGCAATGTCTTCTGGGAAGGGGCGGCAACTTCCTCTGAAACTGCCGTTGCTATGGAAACCTGACCTGAAATCTATTACACTGCTTATGTTGCACTGAGTATGTGCGAGATCTGCAAGGATGAGATCCAGGAAGAAATATAGTCTGGCTTCAGATGCCCACACTTAAGATGGCCACGGCGTGCTGTAAGTTTATAAAATAACAAACTACTGCTAAAAACTAACAAAACAGACCTTAGTTTACAGACTAACTTTACTAGAATACATTAAGCTTGTGTATTATAGGGGTATTTTTATTTAAAAAGTATCATTTCGGCCGGAACACCACTTTAAGGTGCAAAGTATGACTTTTTCAAGCCCCAGTGTGTTACTATTGCTGATGAAGGGGTCCTCAGTGGGCCAGAAACATTACACTTTAGTTGGTTTCTAATAAACGCCAAATTTTGTAGTTGAATGGTGTGCTGGTGACTAGGGATGAGAGTGTTTAGATTCTAGTTGAAACCCACCTGAGCTATCCTCCAAGGAATTTGTGAATGCACAAAGCCAATCACAATTGTCTGAGGCATTCTCCGCCCCGCAGGTGTATGTATACTCCTCCTTGTAGACATGCGGGGAATGACTCGGCCTCTGGCTTTGTGCAGTGACAGCTCAAGGGATTCAGACTAGGATCTAAACAGGCCTGAGCTCTTCTCTACTAGTGACATTAAAGTGGTTGTAAACCCTCTCATATACCCAGTGAAGTGACTGGCCTCGGGTGATACACAGGGATGAAAACAAATCCTCCTACATGAGTTTTACTTATTTATCTGCAGCCTTCTTTTGTCCACACCAGTGGTTCTCAACCCTGTACTCAAGTACCCCCAACAGGCCATGTTTTTGGAATTTCTCTTAGATAAATTAGCTGTCTAAAATACCAAGCCATTAACTCTGATTTAGAGCACCTGTGCAAAGGGTTGAAACCACCCGCAAAGCACTGCTGCAGCAGCACTTTGCCGGCGGTATAGCCGCGCTGCCCGATTGATTTCAATTTCAATTCGGTGTATACAGCGCTCCAAAGATGCTGCTAGCAGGACTTTTTGTAGCGTCCTGCCAGCGCACCGCTCCAGTGTGAAAGTCCTTGGGGCTTTCACACTGAAGAGACAGGAGCGGCTCTTTCATGGCGCTTTGCAGGTGCTATTTTTAGCGCTGTAGTGCCTGCAAAGCGCCCCAGTGTGAAAGGGGTCTAAGGGGGACACACTCACCTCCACAGACAGCACAGGAACAAAGGAACATGCAGAGCTGTATTCTAACTAGACAAGTTGTGTGCTGAGCTCTCCTCCCCCAGCAGAAATGTATCTCATGGAAAGCTCCTCAGAAGTGACTGATAACAAGGGGCATTAACTGCTTTAACCCCGGAAGATTTTACCCCCTTCCTGACCAGAGCACTTTTTGCGATTCGGTACTGCGTCGCTTTAACTGACAATTGCGCGGTCGTGCGACATTGCACCCAAACAAAATTGACATCCTTTTTTCCCCGCAAATAGAGCTTTCTTTTGGTGGTATTTGATCACCTCTGCGGTTTTTATTTTCTGCGCTATAAACAAAAAAAGAGCAACAATTTTGAAAAAAAAAAACACAATATTTTTTACTTTTTGCTATAATAAATATCTCCCAAAAATATATAAAAAAACATTTTTTTCCCCTCAGTTTAGGCCGATATGTATTCTTTTACATATTTTTGGTAAAAATAAAATAAAAAAATATAAAATATATAAGCGTATATTGATTGGTTTGCGCAAAAGTTATAGCGTCTACAAAATAAGGGATAGATTTATTACATTTTTTTTTATTAATTATTTTGTTATTAGTAATGGCGGTGATCTGCAATTTTTATCGTAACTGCGACATTATGGTAGACACATCGGACACTTTTGACACAATTTTGGGACCATTGTCATTTATACAGCGATCAGTGCTATAAAAATGCACTGATTACTGTGTAAATGACACTGTCAGGGAAGGGGTTAAACACTAAGGAGCGATCAAAGGGTTAAGTGTGTCCTAGGGATAGATTCTAACAGTGGGGGGAGGGGCTTCCAGTCACATGACAGCGATCACTGCTCCCGATCACAGAGAGCGGTGATCTCTGTCATGTCACAAGGCAGAACGGGAAATGCCTTGTTTACATAGGCATCTTCCCGTTCTGCGGCTCCGTGACACGATCGCCGGGAGACATCGAGTCTGCGGGTCCCACGGGCACAGTCACGCTGTATGCGGCCCGCTAGCCCCACCAATTAAAGGGGACGTACAGGTACGCCCATTTGTCCACCACTGCCATTGTGCCGATGTATATCGGCGTGCAGCGGTCGGCATGTGGTTAAGCACCACTTAAGGCCCATACACACTATTGGATTTTCTGGCGATTTTTGTCTTCAGATTTACCAAAACCATATAATATGGAGGTCAAACCTTAATGCCCCGTACACACGGTCGGACATTGATCGGACATTCCGACAACAAAATCCTAGGATTTATTCCGATGGATGTTGGCTCAAACTTGTCTTGCATACACACGGTCACACAAAGTTGTCGGAAAATCCGATAGTTCTGAACGCGGTGAGGTAAAACACGTACGTCGGGACTATAAACGGGGCAGTAGCCAATAGCTTTCATCTCTTTATTTATTCTGAGCATGCGTGGCACTTTGTGCGTCGGATGTGTGTACACACGATCGGAATTTCCGACAACGGATTTTGTTGTCAGAAAATTTTATATCCTGCTCTCCAACTTTGTGTCGGAAAATCCGATGGAAAATGTCCGATGGAGCCCACACACGGTCGGAATGTCCGACAACACGCTCCGATCGGACATTTTCCATCGGAAAATGCGACCGTGTGTACGGGGCATAAGAGTTTCAATTTGTATGCACTACAAGGTTTTGGTAAATCTGAAGACAAAAATATGAAGAAAATCTAATAGTGTGTATGGGGTCTTAGAGCTTTGGAGAGACATAAGTAAACATTACCGATATTTGTGCTTTGTTCAGATTTCATGACTGAGGTTTACAACCACTTAAAAGCAGAACTTTACTCATAACAAGTTGATTTAAAAAAAAAAAAATGTTCTTTAGCAAGGAACATACATTCCACATTAATAATTATGCTACCAAAATGTGTGCTGTAAATTGCCTCCAGCATTGCTCCCGTTTCTTCTTGCTGCCATTATGTTGAAGCCCAGAGCCCGAGAACAGCAGTAAATCATAACGTGGATTTAGGCCCCTTTCACACTGGGGCGGTGGGTGCATTGGCGGTAAAGCGCTGATTTACCGTCAATTTCGCGATGCGATTCGGCCGCTAGCAGGGCACTTTTACCCCCACTAGCGGCCGAGAAAGGGTTAAAACCACCCGCAAAGCGCTGCTGCAGCAGCGCTTTGCCAGCGGTATAGCCGTGCTGCCCCATTGATTTCAATGGGCAGGAGTGGTGGAGGAGCGGTGTATACACCGCTCCAAAGATGCTCCTAGCAGGACTTATTTTACCGTCCTGCCAGCGCACCGCTCCAGTGTGAAAGCCCTCGGGGCTTTCACATTGGAGACACAGCAGCAGCTCTTTCAGGGCGCTTAGCAAAGCGCCCCAGTGTGAAAGGGGTTTTAGTGATTTCAAAAAACGGTTACATTCCTGGAATGCCCGGATTGCTAAACTGTCACATTTGCTTGTGTTCTCAACCAAACTGTCAAACCATCAAATGACTGGTGTCATAACTCATCACATGTGGAGTACCATACAGATCAAACAGAAGCAGCTTCCTTGGCTGTAAAGACTTAATTCCGCTTTAAGGCCGTCAGCAGATTGACCTCTAAAAACTCAGCAGTGCAAAATGGACAGCAACTGAGCATGTGCAGAGCAGGAGGAGACAGTTTATTACTGGATTTTAAACAGTAAAGACATTTATTTGTAATGCTTTACATAGCTGTACCTGCAAAAGGGGCCAGCCTGAAGTCATCAAGCAGGACTTAATTTTCCTACCAAAGTTTCACTTTAAGCATTTTAGGAAGGGGGGGAGTGAGTCACATGCTCCCCAGGCCTGGAACTAATAGGTACCCTTTCCTCCAGACAGCTAAGGCTGGGTTCACACTTATGCCATTGCAGACATCGCATTCCTGTGAACATCACATGCGATGTCTGTGCAATGCAAATTCAGCCATACAGTTTTTGTAGGGCTGAAATCGCATTCGCACCAAAATGGTGCAGGACCCTTTTGGTTCGCACTGGAGTCGGGTGGCATGGAGTCGGGTGGCATGCGATCCGATTCCATAGTTCGCACTGCATTCTGCGAACCGATTTGGGGGTGTCATTAACTTTATATTGACACCTGCAGCGGTACGCAGAGCACAGTGTGACCTGCCTTTTAATTCAGATGCACACAGAAATCACTGTGGTTCCCCCACCATATCAGTGTGAACTCAGCCTCAAGGTAAATTGTTTTGGAACAGTTTATGGTTTTAGCAAATACTGTATTTATTGGCATATAACACGCACTTTTTCACCCTGAAAATCAGATGCAAACTTACTTAAATACTTCAATTTTAGCTGCCTCAGAGGGGACAGGGAGGGGGGCGGGATGAGCGCCGTCAGATTACATACAGCGAGAATCTCCTGTTTACTTGGAGGCCTCTGTAATAGGAAGTCCCATCTCCTGGGCTGCCATTGGACCACTGTTCTGTCTATCATAGGAGATTCTCCTGTATGTAATCTGTTGGTGCTCGTCCCGCCCCCCTCCCTGTCCCCTCTAGGCTGCAGATGGGCATCGATCAGGCTGCAATGATAGCAATGGCGAGGCTGCTGCATTGCTGGCAATGGCGAGGCTGCTGCATTGCTGGCAATGGCGAGGCTGCTGCATTGCTGGCAATGGCGAGGCTGCTGCATTGCTGGCAATGGCGAGGCTGCTGCATTGCTGGCAATGGCGAGGCTGCTGCATTGCTGGCAATGGCGAGGCTGCTGCATTGCTGGCAATGGCGAGGCTGCTGCATTGCTGGCAATGGCGAGGCTGCTGCATTGCTGGCAAGGCTGGTGCATTAATGGCAATGGTGAGGCTGCTGCATTAATGGCAATGGTAAGGTGGCTGCATTAATGGCAAGGCTGGTGCATTAATGGCAATGGTGAGGCTGCTGCATTGCTGGCAAGGCTGGTGCATTAATGGCAATGGTGAGGCTGCTGCATTAATGGCAAGGCTGGTGCATTAAAGGCAATGGTGAGGCTGCTGCATTAATGGCAAGGCTGGTGCATTAATGGCAATGGTGAGGCTGCTGCATTAATGGCAATGGTGAGGTGGCTGCATTAATGGCAAGGCTGCTGCATTAATGGCAATGGTGAGGCTGCTGCATTAATGGCAATGGTGAGGCTGCTGCATTAATGGCAATGGTGAGGCTGCTGCATTAATGGCAATGGTGAGGCGGCTGCATTGATGGCACATGTGCGGCTGCATTGATGGCACTTGCGAGGCTGCAGATGGGCATTGATGAGGCTGCATTGATGCAATGGTAAGGCTGCTGATGGGCACTGACCCTTATTTTGCTTCAAAGTTACTTATTTAAAATTTAGGTTTTTTCTGAAACTTCCCTCTTAAAATGAATGTGCGTGTTATACGCCGATAAATACGGTAATAAATTAGATATAAAACACTTTTGTTCTAGGAATTCTGTTATGAAACATAAGATTGTTTGGAAAACACACAAAATGAGGGAATACCAGCAATAAAAGTATCTATACCTAGTGATGATAGATAGAAGTTGACCCACATACTAGGATAGAGAGGCGAGAGCTGGTACTCACTTCTCAGGCTCTTTTGGAACCGGCACTGTGTTCTCTGCCTGATAGTCCACACTAACCATAGGTCCTGGTCCAGACGGTTCCTCCATGGAGTCCACATCAGGTAACTGAGAACTGAGCACCAGTCTGGGAACTTGGCATTCCTCCGGTTCCTCTTGCAGGGTGTACAGCGTGTCCTCATCTAGGATAAAGTACAAGGGCACAGAGTCAATCTGTCCATCTTGTAATATACAATATCACTGACTGATACCATGTGGGAAGAGAACACGCTATACCACACATTCGGCTTCTATTGGTTTTAAAGGAAAATCATCTCCAGCTACCAAGTGAATTGCTAATGCCAATCTGGGCAGCAAGTGCTTAAAGGGTTTGTGACCCAAAAAAAAAAAAAAATGAATCCTGTCTCCTTAAAGCATGTTATACAGCACAATGCTTTTGCTGTGTCGTTTGGACTCCTGTATCACCTGAAATGCCCCCCGATCCCTCCTTTGCACTTCAAAGTATTCAGATCGCCATTTTCTGTGATTCTGAATACTGTATATTTTTTTTAAACTGGCGCCATTGGCAGCCGTGTAAACAGGAAGTGACGTCATGACGTCGCTTCTGTGTTTACAATCGGGAGACTGGAACAAAGCCATTTCCGGCTTCGTGCCAGTCTGTCCCTAGCCGCTGGAAGAGGCGGATTGTCGATCAAGTCTCCCAGTGGGACGGGAAGCCCGTTGAGAGCGGCGGGGGGGGGGGGGGGGGGAGGAATGTCCCCTCCCGCTCCACCGGTATAACAGCCAAGCGACTTTTAGCCGCATCGGTTGTTATCCCTCGAAAGCCGATCGC